>RCUC01161967.1:0-58771 GCA_003697995.1 Taxidea taxus jeffersonii | reverse complement strand
TAAGTGCTCATAACTCAGAAATGCTATTAAAAGCCTGTTGTTTGCTATGAATATAAGGAAGTAAATGATTGTCCAATTCAAGCTGTACAGGGACAATTTGCTTTCTTCCTGAGTTAACTTCTAAGGCCCTTAGACTGTTAAATAAATACCAACAAGGCAGTGAGAGCTTAGTTGTCCCACCAACAAGGAGGAATCACCTTTTAGAATTGGCTTAAATACCTGAAGGTAGTTCAGTGTGATAAATACTAGCATTATTTCATAATTTTCAGTCACAAACAGAAGATTGCTTTTATTGTCTTAATTATTTTAGGATCCCTTCCTATAGTGTCTCCAGAATTTCCTGAAGCAAACACCAAGGCAGAATTCATTGCCTGGTAATATCAGTAAGACAATGGTTGGCATTCATGATAACAGAAGAATCCCAACTGTCTTCTTAGTCTTGAGTCTTATGGCTTTTGTATTAGTTTCCTAGCTATAAGGTAAAGCAAGTAAGTCATTTTACACAAAAAGGTCACATGTTTAATCCACTTTGCAGTTTTGCTCATGCAGTTATTTTGCTGCAACCACTTTTTATTCAAATAGTTAAAATTCCTTGTTCAAAGAGTTAAAATTTCATCTCAAATACTTGTTTTTCTATGAATTATTCCTTGTTTCTTCCAGTGTGAAGCTTGAATACCCAAAACAAAATGTGTTATGTTTAAGCCACTTTTATCCCACCTTATAGTTAAAAATAGCTAAACATCTTATATCTTTGATGTGAATCACATTTTACCATTTTCTGTAGTGATTTATAGAGAAATAGTTGTATAAGCCTTATATATGAAATATCTGAATAGGTGCATGAATTTCTGTTTAAATCACTTACTTAGAGCTACTTTCTCTCTCAAGTCTCACCTGTAAAGTAATTACCTAGCTTACTTCAGAGCCTTAAAGTGAGATTCAAATAAATAAGTGATGATGAAAATCTGCAAATGGAAGAGTAGACTATAAATTCAATTACTTACTATTATTTTTAGTATCCTTTACATAGTAGGAAACCAGAAAGTTTGTACTAAACTCAACAAAATTGAAAGTTCACAGAAAACTATTCTGGAATTACAAATCCTTAATTACCCTGAGAACATAAAGAGGGAGAAACGGGGGCATAATATCTCAACAATTTCTTCATGAATACAACACCAAGACAAAGCACATATGCATGTATGTGCAGGTACAAATATATGAGAAGCTTATATATGTGTATCAACAGAATAGTAAGACAAAGAGGTGAGGCAGCAAGCTCATGATAAAATCAGGAATAGAAAATGAGATAAAATCATCACTCCAGTTAGTGTACTGCAAGCATGCTATATAGCCTCATCATTTTGGAATTAGGCCAGGAGATTAGTTCTAAACATTCTAGAATCTGAAACAAAATTTTATTTTAAGTGTAGGACAACCCCCCCCCCAAATATTATGAGAATCAAACATAAGGGGTAAAAAGATGAATTGGTTAAATAAGAGAAGCACAACTACCTCTAGAGTCCAAAGAAAGAATTCATCTTTTAATTTCTTTAAGAAAATGATGTCTGTTAGTGGGAGAAAAATAGTATTCTTCAAGTAAATGTACAATGCTATTGGATATTTCTCTCCATCATAGTGGTAGCATCATTCCAAAGTGTAGCTCTGTAAGCCTACACCACAGGGATCATTGTCACTGAGATAAGGGATTTCTCTCAGGGTGACAATAAAAAGACATAATTTAATACCTCCAAGAAAAAGAGACTGTATTTTTCAGGAAATCCTCCATAACTTTTCTTGCTTTAAACAGAGCTTTTGATCACTCCTGTCAATGGGTTAATGTGATGGCAAGTACCCTTTTACTGAACTAAGGCCATTTGATTTGTCCATCAGTCAAGCAGGGGCTACAGTTGATAGGTTCTGACAGCTGTGTAAGTTAGAGGCTATCATATCTCTTAAAATCAAGTGGGAAGGTTGATCTCAATACAGGTTAAGAAGGAATTCTGTAAATATCTGGAAAAATGAAACTCAAACTGTTAATAGGATTACCTCTATGGTAGAAGATGATTTTTGAGATGGAAGGGAGTATATTTTCTTTTTTATTTACATAGTTCATACTAATTATTTTTTGTAGTTTAATCTGTTGTTATTTAAAATTATTTTATAATCCCACAGCAAGGCTAAACTAAGAATAAAGTAGTAAGAAATTATGGGTTCTTTACCCAACTAACTTGATGTCTGATTGAGGAAATCATGTTCTCGGCCATAAATCAGTGGTTCCCAAACTATTGATTACAACCCGCTAGTACACTGCCACAAAATCGGTATTAAATGGTAAACACATTTTGGAAATGCAACCTACATAGCATCTTCCGGGTATTTCACAATACACATGACTATACTAAACATTTGAATTCTTGTATTAAGGAACCATTTTGGACTTTTACCCACAATAGTTGGAAGTGGGCAGGGCAGGGTGCCCCTTCTAAGGAACACCTAAAAATATACATAGGTAAAGGTGATGTTTGCTTGTCAGAAGACTTGATGGACCTAATGAATATTTAGTGAGCTGGGACCAGGCATAATAAATATGCTACAATATATAAGACAATTTTCATAAAACAAAGACGTCAACGTGTTTAAAATACTAAATTTACCTCATTTACAAATACGATTTTTAACAAGCTGATTTGACATGAAACAGTGTTTTGTAGCATTCTGATCACATAATGTAGAATGGTGATTCTTCTGGAATTTATATTTTATTCCAAAGCCCTTGGATTCCAACATATTTATCTCCTTTCTTAATATTCTACTTGATTGTCTTAAAGATGTCTCAAAAGTTAATGTGTCTAAAATACACATGACATATTTCCACTTCCCACCATTTCTACTTCCCCAAATCAGAATATTTTTCATCATGGTAACAGAATTATAAGTCATTCGTTTGCTCAAAACAAAAACAGTTAGGCTAAATTTTTGTTAAACTTGTAGCCTCGTTAGTCCATTCCACCTGCAAAATACATTTGGATTCTTTATTTCAAAAGCTATGAAAGATAAAAACCTGAAGTGAGTGTATAATGTAAAACATAAAACCAGAAATATTAAAAATAATTATATGATTTCTTTAAAGGAGAAGAAAAAAACTTAGGAGTGAGAAATTAGAAAAATAGAGCCCCCCAATTTAAGAAATGGAGAATGAACTAGAGATGGAAAATAAAGAGTTGGCTGTACTACTAGAACAGCCATCCAAGTTGGTGTTTTCTTGCAATCTCTTCTCCAGCGCCTAACCCATGTGCATACATGTGCGCACATACACATACACATGTACACAAACACTCCTTTGCTCAGAACCAGGCTACTGGCCTCTCCTGTGATCAGCAGGTTTGGGATCATCTGGTAAACAGGAGTCATCAAAGAACTTTGGCTGTCCTGCTTAGAAATTTCAAATGTAGCTAGGGGAACTAAATTTTGGGAACTAGAAGTAAAAGCCATCTATCTATCTGTTGAAAGTTTTTATTTTATTTTTAATTGTGTTCCAATTTCACCATTGTTTTAACACCTTTAACACTTTACCTTTCTGTTTTTTCTTTTTCTTCTTCCAGTCTGCTTTCCAATTTCCTCCTTTAAAAAAAAATGTTTTTCAATGCTTCTGTGATTCTTTCCTATGAAAATGAAGTGAAAGCAGACTCATGGAGGAAGATTTGTATATTTGTACATAATTTAAAATGTGCATATTCACATACTTTAATCCTTTCCTTTGTTTTTTAAAATGTATTTAATAGAAATAAAAGTTACCATTTTTTCCATCTTCATTGAAATATAACTGACATAACATTGTGTAAGTTTAAGGAATATGAGGTATTGATTTGATACATTTGTATATTTACAAACTGATCACCACCATAGAATTAGCTAACACCTCCATATCGCAAGGAAGTGAGAATCATAAAGATCTATTCTCCTAGAAATTTTCAAGTATATAATACAGTATTTTTAGTTATAATCACCCCACTGTATATTAGATCCCCCAAACTGTTAAACTTATAACTGGAGGATTATACCCTTTGACTAGTATCTTCCAGCCCATGGAAGATCCCAATCCCCAGCCCATGGTAACTACCACTCACTTTATTTCTTTATTTATAATAATATATTATATATACATAGTATATATAGAATATTTGATAAAATATATAGTATTTGATAATAGCCATTTTAATAAATAATAACTGAATATTTTTAAAGAGAAAGTTCAGATTGTTAGTTTTACAAAGAATCCTATTTTATAAAATATGCATACATACATATACAGTAGCCATATCTCTGATGAGTGTAAATTTTTGTCTTAAGCTATTTGTATACATATTTACAATGAACATATATTACTTTTGTAATTAGAAAAATAAATGAATATATTTCATATGCTTTGGTTTATTTGCTACCAGACAACTAAATCAGAGAGATAACATTAGTTGAAAGGCACTCCACTCATAAGAAGTATTTCAGTCAGGCTAAGAGGGGCAGTTGCAAGTGTCGACACAACAAGGAGAATTCATTTCCTCTCTGTGCATGAGCAGTACAGATCGTCCTTGTTAAATGTCTGAAATTTATTACTGGTATAATAAATTTCCATTATATTCCATTTACACATATAGTAAAGAAATGAAATACTGCTCACTTGAATCTCTATAAATGAAAGATGACCTATTGTTTCCTGAGGTACTTGTAAAGAGTATATAATGAAAGGAGACTGTTTTAAGTGAGAGGTTCAAAACAGTAGATAATATGAGGGGCCTGGGTGGCTCAGTGGGTTAAAGCCTCTGCCTTTGGCTCAGGTCATGATCCCAGGGTCCTGGGGTTGAGCCCATCGGGCTCTCTGCTCAGCAGTGAGCCTGCTTCCCCCCCCCCTCTGCCTGCCTCTTTGCCTACTTGTGATCTCTGTCTGTCAAATAAATAAATAAAATCTTAAAAAAAAAAAAACAGTAGATAATGTATCTTAGCCAAGACTACAAATATTCAACTAGCAGAAGGTTAAAACACACACACACACACACACACACACACAACCTCAAGTAAATAGAGTAAAAATTTTATTTTTTAAAAATTGTATTTATTTGAGAGAGAGAGATAGACCATGAGAGGAGAGAGGTTAGTGAGAGAAGCAGACTCCCTGCCAAGCAGGGAGCCTGATGTGGGGCTCAACCCCAGGACTCCAGGATCATGGCCTGAGCTGAAGGCAGTTGCTTAACCAACTGAGCCACCCAGGTGCCCCTAGAGTAAAAATCTTAAAAGTGTACCTTTGATTCCAGAAGTAGTTGAAATAACTTATTATTTTCATTAAGTATGATAAAGATCAAAATATTATAAACAATAATTAATTGCGTTTGAATAAAGACGATCATATATTCTTGACTTGATTTTCCAATACTGTTGGATTAGCAAACATAAGATAAATTTATCCTTACATATTTTTCCTGATTTTATTCTTAGTTCATTGTATAGATTCCATCTGATATCTCTATGCTGAAATAGCAGTATGAAATGAAAATGTAGGTATCTTAGGAGTAGTGCTTCATTAAGTGAATGCAAGAAAAGATGGGATTTGCATATATATTTCTGTGGTCAGGAAGAGGGTAGTGAAACCAAAACTGATGCTGGTCAGAAGTCAACTTGAAATGTTAGGTCAATCAGTGAGTTCTAAGCAGTCTAATTTTAGAAACACCCTTAGCTTTAAAAAAATGCTAATTTCTTAGTTCCACATCAGACTCCTTTTCATATCCTTTAAGGACAAAATGCGATCCAGTTTTATGCAAATTTATACCAGTATATTTTCTTTACTGTGTTTTCTGGCCATTTCTTCAGTATCAGGACATCGTCTACCTTGTCCTTTCTAATAGTTGTGCAATAGCCCTTTGTATAGAAATAATAAAATTATGTTTCACTGTTCCCTTATTCTTGGGAATTTAGGCTATTGACACTTGGTTATTTTTTCTTTTAAAATGGTTCAGGGGCTTCTGGCTGGCTCAGTCAAAAGAGCATGTGACTCTTGATCTTGGACTCATGAATTTGAGCCCCATGTTGGGTATAGAGATCACTAAAATAAGTAAATAAGACAAACTTGAAAATGGTGTAAAAATGTGTATTTGTATATACATACATATGAACATATAGCTATATATGTGTATAGAACTATACACATATGTGATGTTTATATATACACTTGAGTAATTGTATCTGTACAGAAAATTCTTAAACAGAATTATAAATGTGTATATGTATATATATAATATGCATATATGTAATTTATGTCCATGCATACATTTACACATGTGCATTTGAGCAATTATCTCTAAAAGGATAGTTATTAAGGAAGGATTAGTGTGTTGAAGATTATGCATACTTTAAATTTTGTAAACTATTTATATAGTTGAATTACTTTGTTTTCTATGTTTGTTGTCATGCATACAAAGAACTATTTCACTACAAGATTAAGCAAACAAAACATTCCAGTTTTCATGGCTTCAGCTTTTATGTTTGATTCTTTGATACAGGTTGAATATATTGTGGAGAAAGTAATGAGAAAGTAATACAAATTTACAGTGAGAAAATGAAGGCTTAAAGAATTAAGTATTACTCGCTCATGATCATGGGTCTGTAGTTATTTTAGGATGATAGTAGACATAAAGACTATGTGTGAGAATATCTTTTTTAAAAAAGATTTTTTTAAAAAGATTTTATTTATCTGAGAGAGAGAAAGTCAGAGAAAGAGAGAGAGCATGAGAAGGGGAAGGGTCAGAGAGAGAAGCAGACTCCTTGCCAAGCAGGGAGCCTGATGCGGGACTGGATTCTGGGACTCCAGGATCATGACCTGGGGCGAAGGCAGTCGTTTAACCAGCTGAGCTACCCTGGCTATGTGTGAGAATATCTTAAGGAAAAAAAACACTTAAAAATAGTATCAGTAAGGGGTGCCTGAATGGTTCAGTCGGTTAAGCATCTGCCTTCAGCTCAGGTCAGGATCCCAAGGTCCTGGAATCGAGTCCCACATCAGGCTCTCTGCTCAGTGGGGAGCCTGCTTCTGCTGCTCCCCTGTTTGATCTCTCTCTCTCTCTCTGTCAAATAAATAAATACAATCTTTAAAAAACCCAGTAGCATTAATATTTCCTACATCAGAGACATTTCAGTTGGTCATTTATTTTAGTCCTTTAATCAAAAGAAAGTTTGTCTTTTTGTAATTATTAATTTTGAAACATAGTTAATACACTAATACTCAATAATGTTCAATGAAGAGCCAAATGAACTGACGATTTGATACACCATAAAAAGCTGGTGTCCTGCACTATCCACTCTACACTGAGTATGAATTATGGGGAAGGCTATAACCCTAAATTATATCTAAAATATTAAAATTTAGAATCCAAAGGAGGAAAAGGCATCCTAAGGAGGATAATAATGGACAAGGATAATAATGTTTGAAACAGAAGTGTTATGCAGTCTGATTGGGGTTCATTGGTAGGGCATTTAGAGGGCAAAACCTGATAGCTTAGTCAAATAGAATGAAAAAGCCCAGTCTTTTCAACAGGAGGCAAAACATATGTTCAGAACAAAGTCATGTATCATGTTGGAAGAAACAGAATTCATAGAAGGATAGGACCTTAGGAACCCAAGATGGAGCCAGCTTCTAAAGAGCTTTTCATTGTTTCTTTTGTGTTTTCTTGTGGGGAGATCCTAAAGATACCTGAATAGGTGAGAGACATACTAAAAGAATACTATTTGAAGGAATTCCATTGGGTATCAGAGTATCAAAAGGACAAGAGATGAGGAGAGGGATCAGCAAGGCAGTGGAATTTGTTATAGAATTTTACTTTCCATGATGTAATTAATCCATGCTATGGGTCTAAAGCACTCATCTCTGCCTTAGAAGATTCTCATGCTTATTATTTAAGTTTCATGTAATGAGTTGTTTATCCTTTGTGTCCCACATATTATAAATTCTCATCAGTGACAACACAGCAGTCTTAGAAATGATAAATTATGTGAGAAGTTCTTGTTCTGTATTGCTTTGGGAGTTAAGGAAGCCCTGAACTTAACTCCCAAAGTTAAGTATTGGAGAAAGAAGCCCTGAAAAACATTTTCCTCATTTTTGATACTTAGTACTAACTCTGGAAAGACATGCATCACTTGGAGATAATTAGAAGGAAAGAATCCCCATGACTTTGTGCAACAGATCCCCAGATCTGGACAATGCCATCACTTGCAGTACTTGAGTCTGACATGACAGCTACCAGGTGTTACAGGCTTGCTTGTTTTTAAAGTAAAAGAAAGAAAACAGGAGTAAGCACCTTCACAAATGAAGCAGTACAGATTCCGCCAACATAAAATGCCTGGCATCCATTTCAACAAAATAAATTCCAGCTGTTTTAACTAAGGACCAGACAACTTGTTTCGGTACACATGGCTTATAAATAGTTCCCAGACCTTTCAATAGTTCTCAAAAATGGCTGATAGGCACCTAAGGTATTTGAGAAGCAGTGTGGATTCTTGCCAGCCTTGTGAGGATGAACAGATACAGTTGGATTGTAATTTTCACATGTAAGGTACATTTCTTAGTTCTTTATGAGATAAGATGATTCTGAACCTATCAGTGAGCTTCCTTCTCATGTGTTAATTGACCTTTTTCATTCAGTTATAAAAAGTAAACCAGAAAAAAGAAAAAGATAGTGCCTTAATTTTTATGGTAATTTGTGTTTACTTTAGCAAACATGCTTATTTTTAAAGGTAAAAATAGGGTCTCCTTATTTGGTTTATCAGTGTATGCTTTGTGCATGCATTAATGAAGGTAGAAAAATAACCTCAGTCTTTCACTAATACTCAGTATGTCATCTTTCATCTAAAATCTGTCCCTCTTTCTGTTTTTAGTAAATGTTACCATTACCCAGTCAATTATTTTTACAAGAAACTTGCATAAAAGGGAAAACTTAGTCACCTGAAAAAGAACAAAGACAATTGTACCATCAGATTTCTCATGAGAAAGCTAGATTCTAAAAGACAATGGACAGGATATTTAAAGCTCTGGGGGATTATTAAAATTAAACTAGAATTCTACACCCAGATGAACTATCAGTTTGAGAGTAAAATAATGTTAATTTTAAACATACAAAGGCCCAGGAAAAATACCTTTACTAAGGAAATTAGTAGTAAAATGAACGGTGGAACCAAGAAATAGGAGGGTGTGTGGTCTAGGAAACTGAAACTACTATCGACATAGTAGTCACAGCAGTGACTACAGAGCAGGAAATATAATCCCAGCAAATTTTTGGCTTCAAGTAAACAGAATTTTCATAATCATATTTTCCCCCATTATAATTAGTGTCTAGACAAATGAATTAGTACCTGACCATAGTTTGTCTGGGCCTAGATGTCTGATCTTGGGGTCTCCGACCTTCCCTTCATCCCATCTTCCTCTTATGTAACTTTCCGTAGCCCAATACACATCAGTTTCTTATACACAAGTTCTTCTCTACCTCAGGGCTTTTATACAAGCCTTTCTGTCAGGCTAGAATTACCATTCCTCTTCTCGCCACCTACTTCTAATTGCTTTCAGATTTCTAGGATAAACCTGCCCTAATTCCCTTCAGCAAGTTAGATCCACCTGTGCCTCTCCTTCTTAAGCACCTGACATGTAAGTGTTCAAGAAGTCTTTGTTCATTGTGTAAGTGCTATTTTTCTTGCATAGATTTCTCCACTTGAAATACTATTTTCCATCTCTTCATTAAAGACTATCTTTTATACATTTGCCGAGGTGACATGTCTGTTCTGCAGTCTTCAGTGTCTTGCTCGGAAAAGAACTTGTTAGCTCTACTTTTGATTTGTAGCATGCGCTACTTTGTTTTATTCTTTATTGGACATATATAAGTTTTGAGCAGGGGAGACAGAGCTGGTTCAGGAAAATCCCTGATTTAAAGCTTAAGAAAAGTAAACATAGTTGCTAAAGTAGTTCTTCTTATTAGTAATAGTTCTTATTTTGAGGATATTCTTTTAATTAAGCTTACCTAATTTTATAAAATAAGTAAAAATTGCCTTTTGTTTGATATAACCCAGAGTGTTTAGAAAAGATCTGACAATTCATACATCTTAACATTTGGGTTTTTCCCAAAATAGGGAGATTGCTTGCATATGGGATTTTTAAAATCTCTTAAAAATACAAAATCTATTTCTGGGATGCCTGGGTGGCTCAGTTGGTTAAGCCACTGCCTTCAGCTCAGGTCATGATCCCAGGGTCCTGCGATCAAGTCCCACGTCTGGCTCCTTGCTCAGCAGGGAGCCTGCTTTGCTCTCTGCCTCTGCCTGCTACTCTGCCTGCTTGTACTTTCTTTTTCTCTCTAACAAATAAATAAATAAAATCTTAAAAAAATACAAAATCTATTTCATTGTTATTCATACAAAGGATGAAATAAAAGTGTCATTATTATGGCAGTATTTGTTGTCTCTCTGCTGTGGACTCCTCTGTAGTCCCCAAATAATGGAGTTCTTTGATAGTTATCTTTCCTGTAAAAAAATTATTTCCATTATAAAATTAGATAAGAAAGTACTTACAACTTTGGGGTGTAACAAAATCAGACATTTGTTGAGAGATGACTAGCTTATTTATTTTTATTTTAAACTACTCTTGATTATTTTTATAGTAAAAAATTGATTTTGTCACCCTTGAGTATTTATTAATAGGCCGTAACTTAAATATAATCTCTTAAATGTATAAAATTTAATATTCTGTGTATGTATGTTTTTGTATTTTTTTAAATTAACATATAGTGTATTATTGGTTTTAGAGGTAGAGGTCAGTGATTCATCAGTCTTAAATAATACCCAGTGCTCGTTACATCACATGCCCTCCTTAATGTCCATCAGTTACCCCATCCCTCTACCACTCTCCCCTCCAGCAACCCTGTTTGTTTTCTAAGATTAGTCTCCTATGGTTTATCTCCCTCTCTGATTTCATCTTGTTTTCTTTTTTCCTCTATTTCCCTATGATCCTCTGTTTTGTTCCTTAAACTCCACATGTCAGCGAGATCGTATGATAATTATCTTTTTCTGATTGACTTATTTCACTCAGCATAATACCCTCTAATTCCATCCACATTGTTGCAAGTGGCAAGATTTCTGTTTTTTTCTATTTTTATAAAATTATTACACATTCTACTACTTTATGATACCAAGCATTTTTTAGTAATTATTTGAAATTAAAATTTAAAAATTTAAGCTATAATTATTTAATCAAAATTGTCCTTTTTAACATTTTATTGATGTTTTTTGAAGCAGTCTTTTTTACTTTTTTTTTCTCAGATAATAAGATTCAAATCTAAAAATCATGTTCTTAAGGTCATACAAGAGTCTCATTTCTTTCACACTAACTCCAATATGTTTAAGGCAGATCATCTCCATTTTGTAACCATGGCACTGGAACAAATAGCTTTCAAAGTTGTGCAGTACTTGGAGAAAGAGAGACATTATACTTTTAATGGTAAAATTGTGTATATCACTTCCATCCTGACACTGTTGACCAGAACTAAGTCACATGACCTCAGTAAACTACAAGGGCTGCTGGAAAATGTAGGGAAGCAAAAGTCTTAATAATCTTCCAGATCACTGAACAGTGAAGTGAGAGTTGCATGAAATGATTTTTTTGCTTTTCGTTTATTTTTTAATTCCTGTTTGATATTAAACAAATATATACTTATATGTTCACATCAAGACGATTTCTCCCTAGCAGCTATTTACTTAAATATAAATGTAAAGATAAAAAAATACAAAACCCTGAAAAATAACATTCTAGTCCTCTAACCCAGAATAATCAATCTCTGTAACTTGATTCAGTTTGCTCACAAAAACAATTATAAGCACAAATGTGTCAAATGTCCTATTTCTCTTCCCACATAGTTCTGAATTCCCACCAGTTGGAGCCCATCTCTGACTGCCCTCAATCTTGGCTTGACCCCACTCCTGCTCCTCCATAATTAGTGTGAACATTTAGATATATTTTATGTGAGGCTGAGTTTGGTTTACTACTGAGATTATGAGCAGAAGCTTCAGCTGTAGAGGGAAAACTATCATCCAGTTCTAAACCCTTAGAGGCCATTTTTAGACATACAGTGGTATCCAGTAAAAGAGGTAATTAGGCATGTATTGTGCAGATAGCCCAAAATTTATTTAAGCCATATATGATTTTATTTTTTTAGAAGGTAAGTTCAACATCGAATGTTCTCACTTCAATTTATCTAAATCAAACTTTTAGCAAGTAATGTGTATGTGTTAATTTCTACTTAGGAACAGTAAGCCCTAATGTTTGCTCTTTTGGGGAAAATTTATTATTTTAATAGCTCTTATCTCAAAAAATTCCTTATAAAGAAAGGTTCATTGACCCCCTGACCAAAAAATCACTCATATAAAACTTTATTAATGATATAATGACAAATATTTGTTGTGTACTTATTAAAGAGAATATATTTCCATGGATATTAATTTCCTTTTAATGAATTAAGTTAATTGCCAGAATGACTTAGTCAGAAATGTAGATGGCAGTGATTAAACCATGTTATATATATCAGATAGGCATTATGTATAATTCTAATAATAATGTTCAAATTTCCCTCCCTCTATTTCTTTTCCTCAGACATTTCTTTTTTAAAGATTTTATTTATTTATTTGACAGAGAGATCACAAGTAGGCAGAGAGGCAGGCAGAAAGAGAGGGAGAAGCAGGCTTCCCGCTGAGCAGAGAGCCGGATGTGGGTCTCGATCCCAGGACCCTGGGATCATGACCTGAGCCAAAGGCTGAGGCTTAACCCACTGAGCCACCCAGGCACCCCCTCCTCAGACATTTAAAAAAAAATTTGTCTTTTTTGCTTTTTGTTCCTCAGTTTGCTATAACTTGCAGAAAAAAAATTAAAAAGCTTTTAATTTAGGAAAAATATATGGTATTTAACTATCAAAAACTTTTTTGTTTATAAATGTATTTCAGAAAAGGTGACTTACATATAATAATTGTAATTAAAATATAGGTGTATTATTTGGTGGAAGAAAGTCTATTTTCATAAATAGGCTATTGAGATAGAGGGATTATAATGAATTTCATGTGTACAATTGTACATAATAAGCTAATGTCCCTCAGAAGAGCATGATGATATGCTCTTTTTCACTTTTATGATAGAATAATGAATTTCAGAAATCCTAATCATGATTAAATCCTTCTGTACTTCCAAAATTTACTGGCAGTCCAAAACAGACTCATTTGTGAAATGAGCTTATTCGGTGGAACAGCATTTCTTCATGGTAATTATGCTGTCCAAAAATCTCTAAAATGAGTTTCATGTACAGACTACACAATGGGTATAGGAAGATCAAATTATGGGATTCCTTATAACTCTGAGTTCATCCTATGCCTAATGATCCATTACTGGCATAAAAAAAGCTTAAACAAAAACTATTGATAATGAAACTCTAATAATATGCTAAAGTCTGGGATATTGAAGTCTCTTAACATATTAAAGGATAATTTTAAAAGGTTCACAATTGACCTTAGAGGCACAGAAGAGTAAATACATGGATATTCTAATAGCTTTTCTTAGTGTTAGCTAGGAGCAACTGTCTCATTAATATTGATCTATTTAATAAACAAACTTTTAAACGAGACAGAAGGTCAAACCAATATATTTGTTCATTATAAGACATTAATCATCCAGGCTTCAACCAAGAGGAAAAACACCATGAATTCTAAAAACAATAATGGTAGTCAGAGTAAGTACATCTGGGAATAATACAGCTAACGGTATATTTAGTGCACCAATTTGAGAACTTTATATGTTATGTCCCATGATTTTTTAATGAATGATGAAATAAAAAATTTCAGGGGTTAAATAACTTACCCAGTGTCACATAACAAATAAATGATGGCATCAGGAAGTTAGTCCTGTCTGTCTGATGCCAGAGCCTGAACTTAGTAAAAGCTAGAGGAGATAGAAGATATCAAACAAAAAGGTTTTTCCATTTTTAAAGATATTATGATAACTTTCTTGGTAGTATTTTTCTTTTCTTAGCTATGTTAATTTTAATGCATTAAAGGCCATATTAAACAAACAAAAAGTAATCTTAGGACTGGGGAGGAGATGTATAAATTGGTTAGACAATAATAACCAAATTATCTTATTCTTTATGGGCAAGGCAAACTTAACCACATCTCTGCCCTAAAGACCTGCACGGAATGAGAAGTGTCCATACTGGGTAGTTGAACAAGAAGTATTAATTTCATTAAATATTTATCTTAAAGGTACAGAAAAAAGAAATACTATTTCATCTGTAATTTAAGAAGTATTTTCCAATTGAAGGCGTCTGGGTGGCTCAGTCAGTTAAGCATCTGAATCTTCGTTTGGGCTCAGGTCCTGATCTCAGAATGGTGGGAGTGAGCCCCACATTGGGCTCCATGCTCAGTGCAACATCTGCTTGTCTACAGATTCTCTCCCTGCTCACTCTCTCTCTTCCTCTACAAAAAAAGAAGAAGAAGAAGTGTATTCACGCACACACACATACATATATGTGTATGTATTTTTTCAGTTCTATATTTATTCTATAACGTGATGATTTTTAATGGTTAGGATGCAGAATCAGTTAATAAAAATATGGGCATTGGGGCGCCTGGGTGGCTCAGTGGGTTAAAGCCGCTGCCTTCCACTCGGGTCATGATCCCAGGCTCGTGGAGCCCCGCATGGGGCTCTCTGCTCTGCGGACAGCCTGCTTCCTCCTCTCTCTCTCTGCCTCTCTGCCTACTTGTGATCTCTGTCTATCAAATAAATAAATAAAAATCTTAAAAAAAATACGGGCATTGATCTAGACTTCTACGCATCCACTCTTTTTTTTTTTTTTAAATGTGGACTGTTTTTTGTTTTTAACAGATTGTGTTTATTTATTTGACAGAGAGAGATCACAAGTAGGCAGAGAGGCAGGCAGAGAGAGAGAGAGGGGGGAGAAGGCTCCCCACTGAGCAGAGAGCTAGATGCGGGGCTCAATCCCAGGACCCCAGGATCATGACCTGAGCTAAAGGCAGAGGCTTTAACCCACTGAGCCACCCAGGCACGTTGTACTCATCCACTCTTTGATGATTCATAATAGTCACCTCTTTGAGCTAAAATATCTGTCCTCCATTCTAAAATTATGCTTTTAATTCCTGTCTTAACCTACTTCCTGGTCATGTTTTCAGAATCAAATGGGATATTTTAGATAAATGTACATTTAAATGTACTTGTATATACATATGTAAGTATATACATAAATATACATGCACTAAACCGTTTAATAACCTACTATATCTTTGTATAAATTAACTTCATTTAAAGTAGTGGAAAGGGCAGTGGGTGGGGGCATGGGGTAACTGGGAGATGGGCATAGGGAGAGCACATGATGTGATGAGCACTGGGTGTTCTTTGCAACTAATGAATCATTGAACATTATACCAGAAATTAATGATGTACTATATATTGGCTAATTGAATTTAAGTAAAAAAATAGTTCTTACACTGAAGTAATGCCTTTCAACACCACAGACCTATTGATTAGTAGTATAAGTTCGGTATTCATGCAAACTAAGATGACAAGTGCACAAGGACACATGCTTAACAAAGTTACTTTGTCAATCTAAATAGTTTACTCCATTTAGCAGAGCAGTACCTTCTTTGGAAAGAAGCCTAAAGAACTCTGGATTTTAATGGTAAAGCAGTAGAGACTATACCAAATACCAACATAACGCGCAATTTATCATCTGACATTCTGTGTTTCTCTCTGAATTCCACTTGGTTTCACAGCACAGAGGACTGTTAGCAACTTTCTTTTTTTTTTTTTTTAAAGATTTTATTTATTTATTTGACAGAAATCACAAGCAGTAGAGAGGCAGGCAGAGAGAGAGGGGAGAAGCAGGCTCCCCAATTGAGCAGAGAGCCCGATGCGGGGCTCGATCCCAGGACCCTGAGACCGTGACCTGAGCTGAAGGCAGAGGCTTAACCCACTGAGCCACCCAGGTGCCCCTGTTAGCAACTTTCTTTTCAAGATTCTAGGTCTCCTTTTGAAACAGCTATCTCCCTGAAAATAAGTAAGAAATTTGAGGGGCGCCTGGGTGACTCAGTGGGCTAAAGCCTCTGCCTCAGCTCAGTCATGATCCCAGGGTCATGATCCCAAGATCCTGGGATCGAGTCCACCATTGGGCTCTCTGCTCGGCGGGGAGCCTGCTTCCTCCTCTCTCTATCTCTCTCTGCCTGCCTCTCTGCCTACTTGTGATCTCTCTCTCTGTCAATTAAATAAATAAAATCTTTAAAAAAGAAAAAAAGAAATTTGAAATACCCTCTGTAGCATTACTATTCATTCCTTTTGTATGACAGCATTTTAGCATTTTCAAACAGGAGGAAAAGCATCAACTTTGTCTTGATTGATGATATTCTAGTTCTCCCTTTTTTGGAATTTCATGCCAGACAGGGGTATTCCTTTTCAGTGTACATGTCAAATGTTAGACTTAAAAATAAACAGAATATGCCAAGATGTAGAAGCGTTATTGCACACATTTTTGTCTATTTTGAGAATAGACGTGCTTGGAAAATATATTTGAAACATGGAAGACAGACAGCAGATTAATGTCCTTCAAATGCAAAGAGCTCTTAACAAATGCCAAGAAGGAAAAAAAAAATGCCAAGAAGGAGACAAAGTGCCCAATGTAAATCATATCAAAGGCAAATCAAAGGAGATACATTTGAATGGAAAATAAATATGAGAAAAAATTCAGACTTACTAATGGTCAGAATGTAACTAATAATGGGTTAATACTTTATAACCCTTAAACTTGCAAAAAAATTTAAAAATATATAGCAGCAATTATACCTAGGATACAGGAAAAAAGTGAAAATATTGCTGGTGGAAAAGCAAATTTTCACAACCATTTTTCACTTTTATTGATGTATTAATTGACATAAATTTGTAAGATATTTAAAGTATACATTAAGGTGATTTGATAAATGTGTACATTATAACATATACATCTAGTAATACATATGTCTAGTTAACACATCATTTTATGAGAACATTTAAATTTTGGTGATGACACTTCTATGATTTTTTAATTTGAGTGTAGTTGACATAGAGTTACATTAGTTTCAGGCATATGACATAGTGATTCAACTTCTCTATACATTGTACTATGCTAAACAACTGTCACCATATATCGCTATTATAAAATCCTTGACCATATTCCATATGTTGTATCTTGTACCCTTTTCACTCATTTTTGCTCGGTTTCCTCTGACTATCATCAGATTATTCTCTGGATTTATAGGTTGGATTCTGCTACTTGTTTATTTATTCCTTTGTTTTTAGATTCTATATATGAGTGAAATCATATAGTATGTGTCTTTCTTTGCCTTATTTCCCTTAGAATAATACCATCTAGGCCCATCCATGTTGTCACAAATGGTTAAGATCTCATCCTTTTTATTGGCTAAGTAATATTCCATAGTATCTATAATCCACATCTTCTTTATTCATATGTCTGCCAATGCATGCTTGGGTTGCTTTTATATCTTGGCTATTGTAAGTAATGCTACAGTAAACATAGAAGTGCATGTATCTTTTTAAGTTAGTGTTTTTGGTTTTTTTTGTGTAAATACCTAATAGTGGGATTATTGAATCATACGGTATTTTCATTTTTATTTTTTGAGGAGATTCCTGATTGCTTTCCACAGTGGCTTTTCCAATTTATATTTTCATCGCTTTAGGATCATTATTTTCCTCCACATCCTCACCAACATTTATTATTTCTTGTCTTTCAATTTTAGACAGGTATAAGGTAACATCTCATTGTGGTTTTGATATGCATCTCCTTATTGATGATTAGTGACTAATCATCTGATGACTTCCAAGTGAATATTTTGATTTGTGCATTGTATTATACATGTTGATTCGTTCTGTGAAAATAATGAAAGATTAGTTTTTACATATTTGAAACACAGTAAAACAATTTTTCCTAGTAGTAATATAGTGATTCTACCTTCTAAATTAGTACTATAGTTGGATAATCACATTTAAAGTTCTATCTCAGTAAAAGCATCAGTTCATAAGAAAAGACCAAAAATTCTGTTTTCTTTCTACTTCATCTGAAACTATAAAACCAATTTTATTTTATTTATTTTTTTAAAGATTTTATTTATTTATTTGACAGACAGAGATCACAAGTAGGCAGAGAAGCAGGCAGAGAGAGAGGGAGAAGCAGGCTCCCTGCTGAGCAGAGAGCCCGATGTGGGGCTCGATCCCAGGACCCTGGGATCATGACCTGAGCCGAAGGCAGAGGCTTTAACCCACTGAGCCACCCAGGTGCCCCTAAAACCAATTTTAAAAAGTTATTTTCTGTGAGCAAATATAAGATAATTATTTCATATGTCTTTTGATATAATTGTCATAGAAAACTGGTTTTAGGATAAAACAAAATACTCTTGATATGCTTGCAATTCTGAGAGATATGTTTTTTTTAATAGAGCAGGAATATTATCTCTAATTTTAATAATTTATATGTTATCATTATGAAATCATTATCTTAAGAGATGAGCATGACAGAATTGACTAAAATAATATAATCTTTACCACTCTCCACCTATGTTATTGGTTTATCTTTAAAGACTGGGTACTGTGGATTCCGAGACAGAAATTAAATATTGATAAAATTAGTGCTTTAGTTATTCACATTTTCCATGGAAAAACCTTCATTTTGGTCATACTGAGTCTTTATATGTAAAAATACCTAGGGAATGCTAAAACAAGGAAATATATAAACTAAAATCCAAAAATAAAACTTTTAAAATTTTTATTTTAATTCTCACACCTCACAATATACAATGTATATTTAATACTGCAGTTAAGATTTCACACACAGTTCTGACCCTTGTTAATTATAAATACTTTGGAACTTATCATGAGGCATGCTTTTTCATGCCCCCAAGTCAAATTTTAAAATGTGTGTATTCTATATGTACTTAAAATTTTTGAATAAACATCCTCACTTAATATTAGAATTTCATTCATAATATGTACTTCTCTATTTCCAAAAAGCAATTAAAATAGAATAAGCATTTTTTTAGTGATATATGTTCAATCTTGTTAGAAATCTAGAAAGTGTAGCAAACTTCATAAACACACTAATCCTTGGTGTCCAGAATAAACATGCTAGCTATTCAAAAGAAATAAATGTTGTCAGGTGATTTAACTTTAAGTTGTGTAATCATATAGATGATAAAGATAAAGGCAATGAATACATGCAAGCACACATTTGTTATTCCTCTGACAATGCACCAGTTTCTCTAAGTAACTGACAGTCTTTCACCACCATGTGAACAACCTTCGGGACTTTATTTCATGTAGGAATTATTTATATAAACTTTCAATTAGAAACAAAGACTCTACAGTAAGCTTAAACTTGATAAAAGCATTTCTACAAGGGTATGAGCTACTGAGCTCTAAATATATAATGCTTGATTCAAATAGATAATAATAGCTAAAGGAATAGATGTGAAGTATGTCCTTGGGATGTTGTTCTTTATATAGTTTCTCTCAGCTGGACTTTTAAAAAAAAATATTTATTTGTTTACTTATTTACTTACTTATTTATCAGAGAGAGCACAAGCAGAGGGAATGGCAGGCAGAGGGAGAAGCAAGCTCCCTGTTGAGCAAGGAACCCTGTAGGGGACTGGATCACAGGACCCTGGGATCATGACCTGAGCTGAAGGCAGTGGACTTTTAAATGAGCTGGAGAGCAAATGAGTCAAGGTTAAGATCTTTTGCTACAGCCTCACACACATATGTTATACTGACCTGGATACAACACATTTTATGTTCATAATAATTACCAGGTAATCTGTGTTCACTTTTTTTTTAAAGATTTTATTTATTTATTTGACAAACAGATATCACAAGTAGGCAGAGAGGCAGGCAGAGGGAGAGGGAGAAGCAGGCTCCCCGCCTACCAGAAAGCCTGATGCGGGGCTTGATCCGAGGACCCTGGGATCATGACCTGAGCCGAAGGCAGAGGCTTTAACCCACTGAGCCATCCAGGTGCCCCTGGGTTCACTCTTTAATGGTAACTTCTACAAATCTTTATTTGACCCTTGTATATAACCTAGAAGTTGAAACAAGGTAGCTTCCACTGCATAGTTTATTTCCTGGTACTGACCATTTGAGGATCTGAAATCATTTCCTACACACTTGGGTAGCATGGGTATAAAAGATTTTAGAGATATTTTTCCCCCTGCTTTCAACTATATACTTTTTAAGTTTTTGTTTAAATTCCAGTTAGTTAGGAACACCTGGGTGGCACAGTCAGTTGAGCACCTGACTTTATTTCAGCTCAGGTTATGATCTCAGTGTCATGAGATTGAGCACCCCCCCCCCCCCGACATAGGGATTCTCTCTCCCTCTCTCTCTGCTCCTCCTGCTTGTGCTCTCTTTCTCTCTCTAAAATAAATAAATAAATCTTTTAAAAAACCCAGTTAGCATACAGTGTTACATTACTTTCCATTGTACAATATAGTGATTCAACACTTCCATACAACACCCAGTGTTCATCACACAGGTGCACTCCTTAATCTCTATTACCTATTTAATCCTTCCCCCCACCCACTTTCCCTCTGCGAACCCTCTGTTTAGAGATAACATTTGAAATAAAGGATATCTTGTGTCATTCACATAAATCTTTATCTCTATCTCTCTATATCCATTTTTTCCACCTGTATATCTATAAAGGTAGAGCTTGAAAGATAGCTAATATGATATTACAAGAATAGCTTTCCATACGAATAAATGATAAAGATATTGATTTAATATATTCTATTCAAAACAGTATTAGAAAATATAATTTTGATTGTCAAGCCTTTGATGTTCCTTTAAATTCCTGAAATTACGTCTTTACCATAATAGGGCATGATTTTAAAATCTATGAAACCGAGTAAGATGAGAATAGCTTGTTTACATATAAAGCTTAATATATTTAAAGTATATTAAATTGGTGGTTGAACTCTGTAAGTGTTCTCCTCTGGCAAGGTTGTTTAGCATACATAAATCATTAAAATAATGGAAAAGAACCCAAGCTCAAGTGGAACTGGAATGACTGTTTAACAAGATAGTTTTAAAAGTAATTTGAAAGTAAAGTTAGAAACAAAAATGCCCTTGAAGAAACTGTAATCTTTTGGAGAAATTTATTTTCCAAATGTGCGAATGACTAAAAATTATGAAGTTCCATAAGTTATGATGGACAAAATTTCTCCACACATCTGGCATCCCTACTAGCAGCAGGGCAACTCCAATTTCGCTTTGTTAGGTTTAGACGTATAGAAAGGGAATGGAAAGCAATTATAAAATGGATCTTTCTCCATTTATTTGCGGCCTACAAGAGATTCATTTTAAACCTAAAGACACACCACAGATTGAAAGTGAGATGAGTAGCCATCTATCATGCTAATGGATGTCAAAACAAAGCCTAAGTAGCCATGCTTACATCATCAAACTAGATTTTAAAGACTATAACAAGGGATGAAGGGCATTATATTATAATTAAGAGATCCATCCATCAAGAAGACCTAACAATTGTAAATATTTATGCTCCCAACCCGGGGGTACCCAAATATATAAATAAATTAATAATAAACATAAAGGAACTCATTGATAATAATATAGCAATAATAGAGGACTTTAATACCCCACTTGCATCAATGGATAGATCATCTAAGCAGAAAATCGAAAAGAAGACAATGGCTTTGAATAGCACACTGGATTGGAAAGACTTAATAGATATAGTCAGAACATTTTATCCTAAGGTAGAATATACATTCTTTTCAAGGGCACACGGGACATTCTCTAGAACAGATTACACACTGGGTCACAAATCAGCCCTCAACAAGTACAAAAGGGCCAAGATCATACCAAATATTTTCAGACCATAATGCTAGGAATGTGAAGTCAACCACAAGAAAAAAAAAATGGAAAGACCTCAAATACATGGAGATTAAAGAACATCCTACTAAAGAATGAATGGGTTAAGTAGGAAATTAAAGAAGATATTAACAACAACAACATGGAAGCCAATGAAAATGATAATATGGCAGTCCAAAACCTTTGGGATACAGGAAAGGCAGTCCTCAGAGGGAAGTATATAGCAATACAGGCATACCTGCAGAAGCAATAAAAGTCTCAATACACAACCTAAACTTACACCTAAAGGAGCTAGAAAAGGAACAGGAAATAAAGCCTAAAGGCAGCAGAAGAAGGAAAGTTACTAATAAATATTAGAGCAGAAATAAATGATATAGAAAAAAACAAACAAAAAATGTAGAACAGATGAATGAAACTAGGAGCTTGTTCTTCAGAAGAATTAATAAAATTGAAAAACCCCTAGCCAGACTTATCAAAAGGAAAAGAGAATGGACCCAAATAGATAAAATTATGAATAAAGAGGAGCAATCACAATCAATACCACAGAAATAAAAACAATTATAAAAATTATATGAAACAGGGATGCCTGGGTGGCTCAGTTGGTTAAGCAGCTGCCTTCCGCTCAGGTCATGATCCCAGCATCCTGGGATTGAGTCCCACATTGGGCTCCTTGCTTGGCAGGGATCCTGCTTCTCCCTCTGCCTCTGCCTGCCACTCTGTCTGCCTGTGCTCGCTCTCTCTCTCTCTCTCTAACAAATAAATAAATAAAATCTTTTAAAAAAATTATATGAAACAAACTGGGTAATCTGGAAGACACAGACAAATTCCTAGAAACTTACAAAGTACCGAAACTGAAATAGGAAAAAATAGAAAAGTTCTTTGAGCGAGACTAAAGAATTAACTAACACAAACATAAATAAAAGCAAGTAGAAAGAACAGCCTTTTGCCTTCAAACTCCACTGGTCTTTCAATAAAGACCAGAAACAACTATTGCTGCAAATGTTTGTTGCTGTAAGTTTGTAACTCCCCGATTATCTTTTAATTATGTTTAGCCTCCTTTCCATTTGCCTGATGTTACTAGCAATAAAAACTATTGATTTAAAAAGAACAGAAGTTAGGAATACTGTATCCTCTAGAGATCTGTTAGTGCACGATGGCATCTTAAAAAGTATCTGTTGGTTGCTATGAGGAGAGAGGCAAATGGACCAATTCTCTGGGACTTAGACATAGAGAAGGAAAGGAAAAAACAAACCAACCAACAAACAAAAAACAATGAAGTCAGCCTAGGACCTGACTGAAATCCCTAGGTTTGGGGGATATCTGTATTTGTGATGTCATTTCTTGTTCACCAAATTCACCAAAACTGTGTGATCACTGCATGGAATTCTCATTTCAAAATGGGATAGCAGTATTTACAAAGATCTCTTTTATTATTTTTGTATTTCAGCTTTAGTTAGTTAACATACAATCCAATATTGGTTTCTGGAGGAGAATTCAGGGATTCATCACTTACATACAACACCTACTGCTCATCATAACAAGTGCCCTCCTTTAATGTCCATCACCTATCTAGCCGATGCCCTTGCCCACCTCCCTTCATCAACCCTCAATTTGTTCTCTATTGTTAAGAGTCTCTTATGGTTTGTTCTTAATCATGGGAAACAAACTGAGGGTTGCTGGGGAGGATGGAATAACTGGGTGATGGACATTAAGGCGGGCAGTGTTGTAATGAGTACTGGGTATTATGTAAGACTGATGAATCACTGACCTCTAACTTTGAAACCAGTAATACACTATATGTTAATTAATTGAATTTAAACTGTAAAAAACCAAAAATTAAAAAAAAATAATTTGGAATTCACTGTCATTTGGTTGTTACTAAGACAAAATTTTCATTTGCTTTCTTAAAAAGTCAAATAATGTTTTTCAATAATCATCTTTTGCCAATACTTACTGTTGTTTCTATAGGGCTGTAAAGATAAATGATTGGTACATCCATACATGTTTGTATCCTAGAGAAATAATTATCCTTAGCAAATGAAGCCCATGCCCAGAAAAGCCTAAGGTTTAGATTTATGCGTATTAGGACTGAAAAAATCAAATTTCATGGTTTAGCATATAACCTAATCTCTGCATCGTCCAGAAAGAAAACTGATTTTATAAGAGCAATATCAAGCATTTAATCAGGGGATTCATGGAGGAAATCTTCCCGAGCAATAGGGATGATGGTGCCAAGTGGAGTTGTTATCTCACCTTTGTAATAAAGTTACTTCCATAAACCAGAAAAAAAAGTCTCTTATGGTTTGTTTCTATCTCTTTTTTCTCCCTTCCCATATGTTCATCTGTTTTCTTTCTTAAATTCCACATATGAATGAAATCATATGGTATTTGTCTTTTTCAGGCTGACTTACTTCACTTGGCATAATACACTCTAGCTCCATCCATTAAATTGCAAATAGCAAGATTTCATTCTTTTTGATGGCTGAGTAATATTCCATTATATCTATATATCTATATCTGTCTATATACCACATCTTCTTTATCCATTCATCAGTCAATGGACATTTGGGCTCTCTCCATATTTTGACTATTGTTGATAATGCTGCTATAAACTTCAGGGTCCATGTACCCCTTCAAATCTGTATTTTTTTTTAATCTTCTGGATAAATACCTGGAGTGCAATTGCAGGATCATAGGGTATTTTTAACTTTTTGAGGAATCTCCAAACTGTTCTCCAGAGTGGCTGCACCAGTTTGCATTCCTACCAGTAGTACAAGAGGGCTCCCCTTTTTTGCATCCTCGCCAACACCTGTTGTTTCCTGTGTTGTTGACTTTAGCCATCCTGACAGGTATGAGATGGTATCTCATTGTGGTTTTGATTTGTATTTCCCTAATGATCAGTGATATTGAATATCCTTTCATGTATCTATTAGTCATCCATTTGTCTTTGGAAAAATATCTATTCATGTCTTCTGCCCATTTCTTAACTGGATTATTTGTGTTTTGGGTATTGAGCTTAATTAAAAATTTTTAATAGATTTTGTATACTAACCCTTTACCGGATATGACATTTGCCTATCTTCTCTCATTCTGTTGACTACCTTTTAGTTTTATTGATTGTTTTCTTCACTGTGAAGAAGCTTTTTATCTTGATGAAGTCCCAATAGTTTATTTTTGCTTTTGTTTCCCTTGCCTCTGGAGCTGTGTCTAGTAAGAAGTTGATGTGGATAAGGTCAAAGAGATTTCTGCCTATATTCTCCACTAGAATTTTGATGGTTTCCTGTCTCACATTTAGGTCTTTCATCCATTTTGAATTTATTTTTGGTGTAAGTATGATGTAAGAAACTGACCCAGTTTTATTTTTCTGCATATTGCTTTCCAGTTTTCTAACACCATTTGTTAAAGAGATTGTCTTTCTGCCTTTTTTCCATGGGATATTCTTTCTGGCTTTGTTGAAGATTAGTTGACCATATACTTGTGAATCCATTTCTGTGTTCTCTGTTCTGTTCCATTGATCTATGTTTCTGTCATTATGTCAGTATCATACTGTCTTGATAATTATATCTTTGTAATATAGTTTGAAATTCAGAATTATAATGCTTCCAGTTTTGTTTTTCTTTTTCAGGATTGATTTGGCTATTTGGGGTCTTTTGTGATTCCATAAAATATTTTGGATCATTGGCTCTATCTCTGTGAAAAATGCTAGTGATATTTTTATAGGGATTGCATTTAATGTGTAAATTGCTTTGGGTACTATAGACGCTGTAACAATATTTACTTTTCCTATGCATGAGGAAGGAAGGGCTTTTCCATTTCTTTGTATCCTCTTCAATTTCTTTCATAAGTGTCTTACAGTTTTCAGAGTACAGATCTTTTATCTCTGTAGTTAGGTTTATTCCTAAGAATCTATTGTTTTTGGTGCAATTGCAAATGGGATCGATTCCTTGATTCTTTTTCTGCTGCTTTTATTGGTGTATAGAAATGCAGCAGATATCTTCACATTGATTTTATATCCTACAACCTTGATAACTTCATGTATTAGTTTTAGCAGTTTTTTGGTGGAGTCTTTTAGGTTTTTTAAATAGAGTATCATGTCTGCAAATGGTGAAAGTTTGATTTCTTCCTTGACTGTTTAAATGCCTTTTACTGCTTTTTGTTGCCTGATTGCTGAGGCTAAGACTTCCAGTACTATGTTAAATAGTAATGGTGAGAGTGGACACCCTTTTCTTGTTCCTGACCATAGCGAAAAGGCTCTCAGTTTTCCCCTATTGAGGATGATATTAGCTGTGGCTCTTTCATATATGGCTTTTATGATGTTGAGATATGTTACATCTAACCCTACTCTGTTGAAGGTTTTATCAGGGATGGATGCTGTATTTTGTCAAATGCTATTTCTGCATCTATTGAAAGGAACATATGTTTCTCATCCTTTCTTTTATTAATATGATATATCATGTTGATTGATTTGCAAATATTGAACTACCTCTGCTCAGGAATAAATCCCATTTGACTGTGGTGAATAATTCTTTTAATGTACTGTTGAATTCAATTTGCTAGTATTTTATTGAGGATTTTGACATCCATGTTCATCACGGATATTGGCCTGTAAGTCTCCTTTTAAGTGGGCTCTTTTTCTGGTTTTGAAATCAAGGTAATAGGCTTCATAGAATGAGTTTGGAAGTTTTTCTTCCATTTCTATCTCTTGGAACAGTTTGAAAAGAATAGATACCTACTCTCTGGATTGTGATATCACAGAGCTACATGAACCTTAAGGGTAGACAGGTTGAGGTTGAGAGTGACTATAAAATGACTCTCATTTTATTTGATTAATATTATGCGATGATCACCATGTACGTATATGAATTTATATATTTCCCCCTTTTGTCTGGCTCTCAAAACAACCCTATGCAAATAATTTAGCAGGTAAACTGAATGTCATACATTCTGTGTAAGTTTACTACCACCATCCAATAAATAAATGACCAAGGTAGCATCCATGCCAAGTCTGTCTGATTATAACATCCTCATGTCCTTTCTGCTTCACGTAAAATACAAGGTTCTTAAAGTTCACTTACTCTTCACAAGCCTAGGCTGTTACTGGTACTACTTTCTCTTATCCAGTTATCATGATCTGGTGCTGAAGCAAGTAGTTCTCATTTAAGATGAGTTTTTTTTTTTTTTCCCAATATATAAGGATACTTGTTTTAGGCCAGGCTTCCACTCTTGTATCCTCATTCTTATTCACAAAAATGCTACTTTAGCACTCTTCTTCAGAAGTCTTATTCTCTGAGAATTATTCTTTTCTCTGACTTGCTAGCTATAGAAAGCACATTTTCCCCCTTCCCTAAGATACTCCAGATCTTAGAAAGCCTAAGCTTAACATCTTAGTTTATGAAACACTGTTATGTAAGTATGATTTTTCCCATCTTGTAGACAAGAAAATGGAAGCTTATAAGGTATAAATAACTTGTTCAGGATTATGTATCTCCTAAGTGGAGGATCTGGGAATTGTGCTATGTCTATATTTCATCAGTTTGCAATATTGTTTTCCCCCAGTGAAGAATTGCTAAGGTGATTTATCATAATCTGTATCCTTTTTACAATAATGCTCATGATTATTTTTCCCCCAATACAGGATACCAAATATATTCCCATCTAAAAATAAGAAAAGTTTCCTATTAGTAGAAAGTGATATGTAGTTTTTGAAATAAAATACTGTAAAATTTGAAAAAAATATTATGTTACTTTGGTAATATTTTAATATTGTCAAAGAATCAACTTTGGGAGCACTTTTTCCATGCCATGTCCTAATTTGGTTTACATTATCTATAAATTATCCATAGCAATTCCCTAAATATTACCAGTTCTTGAATTTGCTTATACATACTGAAAAAAAATTTTTTTGTAAGGAAACAAGTCACTTGAGGTAGAATGTGTGTGTGTGTAATGAGAGATTTGATTTGTGTTCATTTTTTTAAGGTCATGTGTACATATCTCCAAAGTACCAATCCTAGCTTTGAATACTAAATCTTTCCATTATGGTAATGATTTAATAATAATCTTAGTAGTTTGAATAAAAGGTCTGAGTATAAAATGCAATTAAAAAGATATAAGTATGTTCCTTGTTTTTAAAATGAAAGTAACAGAGCAGGGATTGTATTAGCAAGATAGATGTAGAGTAAACTCAGAAGTCAATAAATAAAACAAACAAGAAAACAACAAAAAAAGAATTTTTATATTTATAGTGTAATTAGAGGTCCATCAGTGATTGTTTCATTTTTTGTGATTGCTTTTCAGTTTTTAGGAAACTAATTCTACCTAGTATGAATCTATATTTGGCAAGTTTTTTGTTCAGACACTTATAGACAATGTGGCCAGTACTAAATTAAAATGTGTTTGTGAGCTTTAGGACAATCATGATTTTTGAAAAAGCCTATATTACAGCTCTCTTAAAACCTCCTCATTAGTCTTAGGAGTGACAGGCTCACACAGACCTCTCTATCACTGCTGAAATGCCAACAAAAATAGAAATTGCTTTTTTTCTCTAGGATCAATTTTCTTGTCATAGTTCAGGGTGCTGAACAATCATTCAATTTGGTTCTTTTGGTTGTGGTTCTTTAACAAACTCCTTTTTTATCCCTTGGCTGGAGTCAGAATTTGATTCCAGAGAATTTACTAACATTTTGGTAGTTCTGAAACTTTTCATTTTATTCAGTACCTTTAAAATTCTTCATAAATATTATAGCAATAATAGGAAATATTCAATCAGCTATTATTCTGTTAAGACCAATATTATTTAATGAAATTTGGTTGAGGAGCATTGGGTATTATCAAGTGTAGATAAGTAAAGAAAAACAAACAGTATTTATTGGGAATACTGAGAATTGTTATCCCTAATAAACAAAATCCAGTTGGCTAGTTACTTCCTAAAGCATATTTTTTTATACTTTACTCATGGCCAGATTGGGATAATTTATTGAGCAATATACATAAGATGCTCCCTAAAAGTAGAAGAATGCAGTTTCAAAGCTACAAAGATGAAATGCAAACTTCACATTAGAATTTGTGTTTCTACTGGGAAGTTCCCTGAAGCATGTTCTTTTGAAATGTCATTGAATACGTTTTTAACCTCTTGGGCTCTTTCCAGTATTAAGTAGTTCTACTTGATTTTTTCTTGCGTCTCATATCAGATGCAATGTTCCAGTTCTTCTTCCCGCCTGGTTAGTTGCTCTGTTTTCTCACATCTGGTTTTCTATGCCCAAACTCAATGCTATAGCCTGTGTCCTCCTCCAAATACCTAATGTGTTTCCTAATTAAACAAATTAAAGTTAAGTGGGATCGGTGATGGTGTTGTTATTTATATATACCAGCAGCTGGTGCACTTAAAAGGAAATGTTCACTTTTATTTACCAGCCATAATTTTTCATAATAATTTTTTCACGTATTGTGCCTCAGGGACTTTGTTTTTCTCTTGTAAGGTAAATGTGAAAATGTTTTGAAATACTTAATTTTCATAAAATGCCCAGTTAATATTGCTGGTAGTTGCGATAAAAAATGGTTCTTTCGGGGCACTTGGGTAGCTCAGTGGGTTAAAGCCTCTGCCTTCAGCTCAGGTCATGATCCCAGGGTACTGAGATTGAGCCCCGCATCCCATCGGTTCTCTGCTCAGCAGGGAGCCTGCTTTCCTTCCTCTCTCTCTGCCTGCCTCTCTGCCTACTTGTGATCTCTCTCTGTTAAATAAATAAATAAAATCTTAAAAAAAATGGTTCTTTCCTGAATTCTTCTATGTGAAAAACAATACCCGTCACACATTTTAGTTTGCATAAGCATGATGCTTAGTGAGGGTGAACTTAAATTTGGTTACTGTTTTTTTGTGCATACTCCTAAATGATGACTTTTAAATATATTTTATTTTATGGCATGCAATGCACAGTGACAAAACATTTTCTCATTAGATATTCATAATAAGCCTCCACTGTCCTTAGAGCTCATAGCTAATGAAAAAAAAAGTTGTGAGTTTAAATAGCTTGTGCATGGCTGTATCAGTTCAGATACTTTCAACTGCAAAGAACAAAAACCCAATTCAAACTTGCATAAATAATAAAGAAATATATTATTCACACGAAAGAGAAGGCAGGTTTCAAGGCCAACCTAATCCAATGGCTCCAACTCTAGATCCACTTCCCTGGGCTTTTTTTTGTTTTTTTTTTTCATAATTTATTTGTTTTCTGTTCATTAGGCTGGGAATGAAATAACTAGAGGAAATATTGGTCTCAGGTGTCTCTGAAGAAATGTCCAACCAGGAAACAGACTGTCTCCTTCTGTGGCTGATAAGATTAAAATGCAAATGTCCCAGAAGCTATATAACAAGTTTCATTTCATCCTCCTGCCCAACTTTGATCTCATGCTCACTTCTGATTTCATTCATGTTGACAGAGGTGTGCCATTCACTGATAATTTCTTGTATTATTTTTACTTCATAATGATGGTTAGGGTAGTAAATAAATATTTGGGTGTGCAATTTACTGTTTAATTTCTCTCACCTGTGGCACAAGTGGGTGGGGTTTGTAAGTCTGTGGTTTCTCACTGTAGCAAAGCATAGCCAAGTCCCTTGAACATGGTAGATATTTGATAAATACTTGGTTATTAATCTAATAAAACCTGAGGGAAGTTCTAATTACTTCTGTATGGCACTTAGTATTTTATTTAGGTGGAGTGGGGACTGTAGACCATCAACTCTTCCTGGGGGCAAAATTGACTATGGGAAATATTTAAGCTATTATCATTGTGATGCAAGCATCTTAAGGGCATTTCTCTACTCTTTCTCTGTAGTGTTTTCCTATCATTGTGACAGATACAAATGTACCATATTTACTCATTAAAAAAATAAGATTGCAAAAATCACCTCACATCAGTTTTTCAAATTAGTCACAGTTAGCAGAAGTTCAGTAACTCCTGGTTAAACTTTGCCTTCCTTTTGATTACTCAGGCTACTCCAGAGTTTTCAGCCCCAAAACACATCAAATTTGATTTCCTTACCAAATGGAAGACCCATTAGAATTCTTCTTTGCATCCCTGCCATTGATTCCTGCTGTTTTGTGGTGCCAATTTTTGATGCCCAGGTACATACAGTCTAAGAAATCCTCAATGTTGCCTTGCTGATTTGGCTTGCTTTGTCCCTCCAGGATGATGGTACACAGCTTCAGGGCTTATCTCTGACAAAAGTTTCTCAGACTTGGTCTTCTAATATTGCATCTTGTACTTCTAACCTACTTCAGTAGCTACACAGCCATCGCTCTGGCACCAGGTAGGCCCTGGGTACTGATATGGAATGCACATAAATATGCCACATCAAAAACACTTAGCCCCTTCTCTTCAACTGACCCATATCTAAAAATCAAGCAGATTCTTATTATCATTTTAGTCCTCTTTAAATGAAAAATCTATGTATGGCTGTTTCTCCTAAATTCATAAAAGAGCAAACGGGACTCACCATTTAGAAACATTCTATCTTCAGTAATATCAAGATGATTTTTTAAAAAACCTCTTTCCTCTTCTAAAGAAGAAAAACAAATTACAAATGCAATCTGTAATAGAATTTTCCACACTATTAAGTACCTCTCATTTTTGTTTTTTAATAAACACTGATTGATGTAGATTGGCAGTTGCATTTTGAAAAGCAAAATCCCAGGAGTAACCAATGATTTCATTAGGCCTGGTTTAGTATTAGACTATACTGAGATGTCAAATAATATTCACATTTATATTATGAAAAAGATCTTATTTTTGAAATGAAAAAACTAGTATCTAGCTATGACATGAGTAGTTACATCAAATAAAAGAGAAAGTTATGACATTTTGTGTTCCAAGAAAAAGCAGAGGAATAGGAAATGTCGTTATGCTAAGGAGTTGTGTTACATATACTCTGATGGATTCTCAATAGCCATGTGAACACATCACAACATCTCAAAGTCTTGAACGCTTCATCAGCAAATTTGGGATAATAGTTATGCCTATTCTCTAAGGTGGAACACAGGATTAAATAAGAGGAGGCATGCAGTTAACTTATCAACTTAATATACTGGCTCACAATAAATAATAAAGGTTATTATCATAATTCTCTAACACATGGATTTGGAGATTAAAATAAAGAGATCCTTATATGTACCTCCTGTCTATCCTTATGTTATCAAACTATTTTTACTTGAATTAGATGCTCTCTGGAGGCTTGCTGGTACATTAAAAAATAATCTTTATTTAGAATTTATTTTCTTAGTCTTTAGTAGCTGTCATCTTGATCCTTTTTCATTTCTCTGAACTTTCCTTGTTTTCCCCAAAGTGAAGTTACAGGCCAGTATAATTCTAAACTTGCCTGGAGAGGTCAGAATTGAATGGAACTATAACATCTTCCTGACTCTTTTTCCAGATTTAAGCCTTAAGCTTAGAATCAGAGAGAAAAGAAATCACAATTAAATATAGTAATGTTGAACTGTATTATATACAATTTAACTTATTTTATCTTCTCAGCATCTGTGCAATGATGTCAGGAAGGTTTTATTATCCCATTTTTACGTAGTCAAATTAGTTCTCAATGAGGTTAAGTAATTTCCCTAAGGATTCATGTCTGAGAAATGGCTGGATGCTAACTTGATCATGAGACCCAGTGATGTTTTCTTTCTACTGCATTATTTCCCCATTGTCTTTCAAAACACAACTGAATATTTTAAAAATTATTTTACTTATCTTTTCTTTCACTTTCCCATCTATTAACTAGGCAAAGCCATGCTTAAACTATGCTATTTTGTGAGGATATAGAGATTACTAAGAGAAGAATGAAGTGTTAGGAGATATAAGGAGACAATTAGTTTTTCTGTGTAACCCTTGGTTATTCATCTGCTATAATGAGTATTTCAGTGACTGGAAGAAGCTTGTCAAGAGAAGTAACAAGATGGTATATAAGTAATTCCCTTCTGTATCACAAGTCCCAAGAATATCTACAGGTTTTGAAGTTCACTAAAAGGATCTTACATTACTCAGGCATAGTTGTACTTACTGCTGTGGTTTATATTACAGTGAAAGGATTAGCAAGGGAAGACACATTAGGCTGAGTCTGGAGAAATCCATGCATAGGATTTAGAAAGTCCTCCCTCAGGAAGTGCTGCAGAGAATGGACTCTTTCCTTCAGTAATTAAATGTGCAACACGGATGCAGTGTTTTTGCCCAGGAAAGCCTGCCATAGATTCAGCCCAAGGTCTTTGGTGGAAACTGGTTATATAGGATCTCTTTGTGTGATCAGCCACAATTATAGAAATTCCAGATTCCCACAAGGAAAGCAGATTTCACCATAAATCAGGCTGATTCAGTGAATCCAGTGGCTCAAGCAACCAAAACAGCCTTAATGGTATAGGGAATTTCACAAGCCAAGTTCCTTGATGCCAGCTCTGCAAGCGGGTCCTTCTGAAGAGTAATATTTAGACCTGCTGTGTTAACTCTCTCTGGATGAAATAACACCTGTTGTCTTCTGTTATCACAGGGGAACCTAATAGCCTAAAGCCCACATATTCAAATTTTTCTCCCAAATTTCACCTACATTGTGAAGACATTACAGATCAAGTATGACTTAGGAACACACATTTATTAAGGTCTATTTGCTTGTCCTATGCAGCACACCAAGAAAAACACAAAAAAAACCAGTGCTTTTATAAAGTCAAGGGTATAAAGGTTGAGGGGGATGCAAATGGGGATTTATTTATTTTTTTTAAGATTTTTATTTATTTATTTGTTGGAGATAGAGAGCACACAAGTAGGGGAAGAGGCAGAGGGAGAAAAGCAGGCTCCCCTCTGAGCAAGAAGCCCGATGCTGGACTTGATCCCAGAACTCTGGGATCATGACCTGAGCTGAAGGCAGATGCTTATCCAACTGAGCCACCCAGGCATCCTGTAGATGGGGATTTAACATACGAAATAGACCATGGCAAATGCTGTAACAAGTGTTCAAAGATTAAGGAAGTATAAGGAAAGGAAATATGATTTTCCTTTACGAAGATTTAAGAAAGCTCAGGAGATAGTGACATTTGAGTTCTGTTATCCTTAAAGATTTCTATAGCAGAGATAATACCATGACATTTTTGTTATAGGGAACACAGGAAGCTGTGAATGTACAAGAGATTGGGAAATAGAGTACTTTGATGTACCTCAGTGTGACACAATAATATACATCATTATATAATAATAAAAGTTAAATTATCATAATATCAATTATAAATGAGGTCAGAAGTGCGAATTGATCAAAGATTGCAAGTGTTTTGAATTCCATGCCAAAGGGATTGGTTTGCTCATTTTCCATCATAAAATGAGAGTCATCCCATTGGCTGTGAAACAGCAAATTATTTCCCACAAGATTGGAAAATAATGATAGCTCTTATGTTCATGTTTATCATTTAGGAAATTCCAATGATTTTAGGAGCTGTGTGCCAGCATCCAACTCTGGATGAAGACCAAAATGTATTTTTTATTTTAAATCACAATCTTAACAAGTTGTTTATTTTTAGTGCTCCATATGGATTTTATTTTCATCATTACCTATATAATAAAGAACAATAAAATTTAGTCAGGCCTGATCTGATTGTTGATCTGTTATGTTTAAAAAAATTTTTTTTGAAGTATTGTATTACATTTATTATGAAATATTTCAATTATGATGGGCTTAGATTATTATCTTAGAAATGTATAGATGTATAGAAATTATAGGAAATTTTCATCCAATCATACAGGAAATTTTATATTAATCTTTTTAAAACTCATATTTGAATATAGCTTCCTGCGTTAATATGATTGAGTTAAAATATTAGGATACTACTGAGAGATTCAATATGTAGTAATTTATTTTAAATCTTAGGTGCTAAGTGTATGCATAAAAATGAAATTAAAGTGTCTTATTAGTGTATTAAATCTTATTCATCCACTTAATTAAAATTATCTTCTGATTTTACACCATATCTTTAGTATTTTGTGTTTTCCTGCCATGTTTTTTGTTTGTTTCTTTTTATCTGAGATGAGATGTGCTTGGGGTAGTATTAAAAATAATTCAGAAGTAAGCTATAAGGAGACCACTTTATTGAGGACATTATTTACATAAACTGTTTTCAAAAATATTGTAGAGCCACCAAAATGGGTCACATTCTACAAATGATAGATTTGGGTTTTGAAACAAATGTTGCATATTTTCTTCCTTAAAAACCACACCATTCTGAGAAAGAACTAATTATCTTAAGGCTCTGAGTCAACTGTTGCCAAATGGTCTCACAGTTAGCAACAGAAGAGAAATGAAGCACAGAGCATTAAACCTTGGGGATTCACCTGGCCTCCTTTGCAGCCAAGATTATACTTATGGTGTCGACAACAATTAAAGAACCTGAAATTGAAGGTGACTCAGAAAATGGCAAACTGAAAAGTTTAACTCTCGCAACCAGGTCATCCACATCACAGTAAAAGAATAACCAAAACATAGTGAAAGAATAAAAGAACATCATTTTAGAAGGTAGAGGTGAATTGGTAATTATCCTTAATGGTTATTTGGAGAAGTAGAACAAAAACCGGTATCATGCATATTATGGACTTTCACTAACTCACTGTATAATCTTGAGGAGTCAGGTTCCTTACCTCAAGGACTCAGTTTACTCACAAAGTAAAAAAAAAAAAAAAAAAAAAATGAGCTAAATAATTTCTTAAGCTGTTTTTTTTTAACACTCTGTAAATCTTTATGCAGAGTTTCACATTTACAAAACAATTTAATGTAAGCACCGTAAGAAATATATCTTGTCTTATATTGACCCAGAATATAAAATAGGACCTGGCATAAAGTAGGCATGCAACACAAGTGTTGATTGAATGAATGAATGAGCCAGAGAACAAAAGTGAGAAGTTGGTTAAATAACTATTGACAGGAGGATAATATGCTAACACAGAAGTTGGTCCATAAAGACTGTCTTTCCCTTCCTCTTTAAGGTAAACTGCACTCTTGGTGATGGTGGGACAGGGTTGGTAAATGGGAGCTAGGGAATTTCACAGTTTCTCACAGGTTTGCAGGCCCCTTGTTAGAAAAGCTAAAAGTAGTTTGAAGTCCTTAAGACTAAAGAATACATTTCTGACCACTTCTTTGTCATACAAATAACCCTTGACTTTCAAGCTGTGGTCAGATTGCCTAACATTTCCATGGCTACACTTTCAAGTTGACTAAATCAGAGAACAGTATTTTTGGAGTTAATACATGATATTTAATGTCAAAATATATCATCTGAGCTGGTACATCCTGGCTAAATTTTGCCAAATGTAGCCGTGGAATTTATTTAATTAGACTTTCTTACTCTTACAAATCACTGCACTAGTTTCAATGGAAATCTGATCACTGCAAATTGTGTACTTAAAGCATCACCTGACTTTTGAAAGATGTTATTATCAGATTGGGAGGATAAAAATATTCCCAAATAGTTGTAACATTCTCTTCTTAATGTTCATAGATTTCCAAGAGCAATCCAATTTCCAGAAATTCATGATGCAAATGCAGTTAAATTAGAGAATAGGGAAATGGAAATTGTCATTTTATTTTCAGGTAGGCCTTTGAGTTTGAGAGAACATTAAATTACATTATGCAGCATTGATCTGTCAAAGTTATGTAACATTGATCTGTCAGATGAAAATTTAAGCCACGGTGCAATTTCTGACTTACAGTCAGAGATTACACATTTATTTTTCTGTTCTGTTTTGCTATTCCTAGAAATTAATAATGATAGAAATAAACACACTTAATAAAGTAAGATCTCTAGCAGTAGATTTTGACATAGTCTGATTTATTTGTTTAATATTGAGTCTTCAGTAGAGTGGCTCAGATGTACGGAGAGGTATGTAATGAAAACTATATTTAAAAGTGGAAACTTTAAGTGAATATGCTGAAAGCTATGCCAATTTACAAGGTAATAATTATTAAAAATAAAAAGTATCTACAGCAAAGTTTAAATAATGTACTCACACTGGCACTGGTTATCTGTATAGTATTTGGAATGCTCTTAGATGAGTTAAGGGAGATTTTTAAAGAAAAGCACTGAGACACTAATATAGGCCAAGACCACAATTAGTGATATAGTTGCTGAAATTGATTAGGTAATAGAGCTCAAATATCAAAATGGAGAAGTTTTTTGTTTTCTTTTGTTTTAAAGATTTCATTCATTTGAGAGAGAGAGACATAGGACAAGTAGGAGAGGAGAAGCAGACTCCCCATTGAGCAGAGAGCCCCATGTGGGGCTCCATCCCAGGACCCTGAGATCATGACCTAAGCCGGAGGCAGATGTTTAACTGACAGAACCACCCAGGTGCCCCTAAAATAGAGAGGTTTAAACCTTAATTTTCTAAAAGAAAAGAACATCTCAGTATTTTAGGGCTTCAAGAGACTAGTTCAATTTTCTAATTTTCTGAAAAATGTGATCTCAGAGGCTTAGATAATTTGCCCAAGGTCAGTAAAAGAAAGGAACCAATTTATTTGATTCATTTTTCTTCAGAATGAATTTAAATTACAAATATTAGAGGCTATATGTTAATACCATGTTTGTAAAAAAGAGTTAATAAATATCAATTTTATAAGAGGTGTGGAGGCTTATTCATTTTGTTCATTCAATAAATATTTACTTAGCACCTACTAATTGCCAGATCCTATTCTAAGTACTGGGGAGGTAAAGTTCTATAACATAGACATGTTGCTTACTTTCATGAGCCTTACATTCTGGTGAGAGGAAACAGCCAGTCTACAAAATAATAAAAGCATTATTAGTGGTAAGTTTCAAGCAGAAAATTAAAACTGAGTGATATGACAGAGAGCAACTTGATATCTATTTTAGATTCAGTGTTCAAGGGAGGCCTCAGACACAGTAAAGTTAAACCAAGATTTGTATGGCAATCAGATAACCCTATGAGGATTGTGGGGGAAGATCATTACAAGAAGGGAACCATTGGTATAAAAACTCTAAAGTAGGAGAGATTCAGATTTTGAGAAAATGTTGAGAGTAAATTTGTAATCATAAATTTAAATACACTATTTTTCTCCAACATATAGTTAGAAGGTGTAGTTGTATTTTATATAGATGATATCCAGAGTTTAGTCTTTGCCGGGGAAGTACAGCAGAAGAAAGGATCCAAAAAGTTGAAAGGTTTTTATGTCAAGTCAGCTGATAACTATGGGTCTTGTACTCTAAACTGAACAAGAAAAAAATTAGAGGGAAACTGAATGAGAATGTGGTAGGCTCAAGTGATTGAAGATCTCCATGAATTTGGAGAATTTTTGAATGAAAGTTTAGATTAATAGTTAAGATGTCCGCACAAGCATTTGAGCATTTGTTAGTTGTTAAAAATAGCAACTCCAAATGCCATCTGCAAGGCATTATTAGCAATACAAAAATCAAAGAATGCTTTAGGAAAGATAATGAACTATCTTTAAAACGTATCAGTTATGTACTTTAGGCCCTTCTTGTGGAAAGGTAGCACTTAAACCTATGTTCAAAATATCTACTTATGTATCTTTGGGCAGATTCTTTTAAGTATATGGACTAATGGTTTTCATTATAAGAATGATGGTTCTTTCAGTCCTTCGAACCCAATATATTCAAGAGTTCCTTAAACTTTACTAGCTAAAATACCTGAAGTTACCCAAATCTCTGATGAGCAAATGCATTAGTACCAGACTTGGAAGGAGGGTACTCTCCTTCCAAGAGTTGTGTCTGGTCATTTAGAAGGTTCCTTCCAGAAATGACAGAGGTAAAAGGAGTAAAAGGCAGAGAAGGATGAGAAAAATCATCTGTTGATTTTTTTCAGCTTCTCTTGGATTTTCATCAAGAGATCTTACTTAAGAAGGAATTGACAGTGTCAGTATCAGAAACCTTTTGAATGTCATTTAGAATTTAGTACATAAAATCATATGTAACTTTACCATTTTATAAACTGATATCCTCAGTTCATAATATAGACTCAGTCTTTCTGAGCTAAACCTTTTAAAATTTTTAAAATTCCGATAAAACCTAATAATTAAGTATTGTGATAGATTCCTATAATCCATGCTATTTGTCATATTGATAGAAAAGGGACAGTGTCCAGGTGAGAATTATGCTCTAAGAGAGATTTTGAATTCAACATATTTTTTCTTATAAAGTCTTTGTCACTGATTATCACTCAGGCACTTAAGAAAAACATAATGGCATGCTTTGGTTTTGTCACAAGATCTACTGTGATAAGAAAATGCTCAAACTCTTAAAATGATAAATAAAATTTTAAATTTTTGTTCATTTAATTTTATTAAGAATAAATGAATTTATTTTATGTGATAGATCACTAAAGCCAGTACCACTTCTATAATTTACAAATATAAACTAACCTAGTATAGATTGAGCGAAACTCTTTAGTCTTTTTTTTTTTTAAGATTTTATTTATTTATTTGACAGAGAGAGAGATCACAAGTAGGCAGAAAGGCAGGCAGAGAGAGAGGAGGAAGCAGGCTCCCTGCCAAGCAGAGAACCCGATGTGGGGCTCGATCCCAGCACCCTGAGATCATGACCTGAGCGGAAGGCAGAGGCTTTAACCCACTGAGCCACCCAGGTGCCCCCTTAAGCAAAACTCTTTAGATACTTGGATGAATAGAAAAGTAAATATTCCATTTATTCAACAAGGATTTAGCATTTACCATGCTCCAGGCACTGTTTGGGCAATTGGGGTAAATTAGAAAACATAATAACAAAAATCCCTGTCTTTTTGTCACTTAATTTCTAATGTGGAAAGATAGATAATACAGAGTAATAAGAAACTTATACAGTATGTTAACAGGTTGTAAGTGTCCCTAGAGGTAAAAAAGAGTGTAAACTATAATATTAAAGAGAGTTGTAAAAGTAGACCTCAGCAGACCTCACTGAGAAGGCAAAATGTAAACGAAGGTGAGATGCTGTTGGAGCTGGCCATGCAGACATCTAGGTGAGGGGCATTCCAGCTGGGATGAGTACCTAGTTAAGAAAACAAAGTAGAAGAATGCCTGCTGTTGTCCAAGCACTATCAAGAGAACCGGATTCTGTAATGGAATGATGGGAATGGACGTTAAGAGGAGATGGGAAGTGATAAATAGATGATACATAGCTACATAGGTAGATGATAGATAGATAACCATATGCTAACTATTAATCCTCTTTTGAACTACCTCCCTACATTCTTTTTTTTATGTTGCATGTTTAAGAATGTAAAAGGCAGCTTAGTAGACAGATTGTTAGCTGAGTATAACCAGACAATCATTTTTCAGATAGTTAACAATGCCATATTCCACACATTAAGTACTAATCCTGTCCTTATCTGTTTAAATTCACAGTCAGACTGATGTTTACCACCATGAGAGTATTCTAAAGCAATCTACCTTTCATTGACAATATTAAGGGTTACTTGTTTTCTGAAATCGTATTTTTAACTTCCTATTTAAGAATTCAATTAACAGGGGCGCCTGGGTGGCTCAGTGGGTTAAGCCGCTGCCTTTAGCTCAGGTCATGATCCCAGGGTCCTGGGATCGAGCCCCGCTTTGGGCTCTCTGCTCAGTGGGGAGCCCGCTTCTCTCTCTCTCTCTGCCTGCCTCTCTGCCTACTTGTGATCTTTCTCTGTCAAAGAATTCAATTAACAAATAGAGGTTGTCAGAAATAATATTAAGCAAAGTCTTGACAGAAGTTTTATGTTGTTGATTTGTCTCATACCTAAAATGGAAGGACATCTTTTCCATTAATAACCACCAAGCTACAAACATCAGAAACACTGGAAATAATCCATTTTTAGAGCATACTTCATTGTATCTAAGTTCATAAAATATCAGGACCCGAGTCTCTGGAGCAGAAGAAATGTAACATATGTGCTATACCAAGATGAGCACTTCTAGAATACTGGAGGCTTGAAAGTGCTATACTTGTTTAATATTTTAGTTAGCCTAGAGCAATTATAATCGCAGACAAACTCTATGAAAATGTTATTTATGCCCCACATAGTTACATTAATTTTCTTTTAATCTTTGTCTGCCCCAGGAAATATTTCAATTGAATATTACATTTCTTTTCAAGAAATCAGGAACCCTGGAATCCAATCTCATTTACTCTAACTTTTCTTTTTTCACAGTTATTGCCAAAACCTAAATGAATTCAAAACCAAGAATTTATCTTGGATTTACTTCTCCAGTATGTAAAAATGACATGGTTTAAGTGAAGTTTAATGTAATTCCAGAATTAGGCTTACTCACCTAATGGGTTATTTAGTCATTCCTTTATTAAATATATATTTATTTAATTCATAATTTAATTCATTTCAATATACATAGAGCATAAAGTGATAGTTACTCATGGAGGTAGTATGTGTAGTGGTTGCAAAAGAAACTTTGTAATCATATATTCTGCATTCAGTACTAAGCTCTACCTCTTTCTAGCTTTGTAACCTCTCTGCCTCAATTATTCTATGACAAAATGGGAATTAATAAGGCCACTTGCAACATAGTATAATTGTGAAGAATCAGTTACTGTGAGAAATACAGAAAGGTCGCAAGGTGCTTAGCACTAAAGTGCCTGTCTTCTAGGAAGAATTCGATACATGTTAAACTGTACTTGTTATATGCATATGTGTATATTTAAAAATATCCTGTGGTGTAGTTACATTATTACTTAGGAAATATGGGTTGATTTCCCATTTTTAGAATGTCAGAACTTTAGCTGTGAAGAATGGTGAAGTCCCTGAAAATAATGACATATCCTGGCTTCTGAAAAGGGAGATGAGGAGCAATTCAAAGTAGCCAGTGAATGGATTACAGAGATCATGCTTCAAAATGGATTACAGAGATCATGTTTCAAAGATGTTTAGAATGACTAACCTTGAAAAGAAAAAAGAAAAACGAAGTTTAACACATTTTGACACTTGCTTGTTTTTAGTCCTAGGATAGATTTTAGCCCCGTTTCCTGATAACTGTTAAATTTCAAACAGGTGCACTACAAATCTCTGACTTATAATGCCAGTGTCGTATTAAAAAAAATGTTTCCAGGGGCGCCTGGGTGGCTCAGTGGGTTAAGCCTCTGCCTTCAGCTCAGGTCATGATCTCAGGGTCCTGGGATCGAGCCCCATATCAGGCTCTCTGCTCAGCGGGGGGCCTGCTTCCCCTCCTCTCTCTCTGCCTGCCTCTCTGCCTACTTGTGATCTCTGTCTGTCAAATAAATTAATAAAATCCTTAAAAAAAATGTTTCCAATATAACATTGTATTTCATTGTAATTCTATGTAATTTTGATTCCTTTAATTACAAAGTATTTTTAAACTATGTTCATAACTTTAAAGGAAGACTGAGCAGGGGTGCCTGGATGGCTCAGTGGGTTAAGCCTCTGCTTTTGGCTCAGGTCATGATCTCAGGGTCCTGGGATCGAGCCCCACATCAGGCTCTCTGCTCAGCAGGGAGCCTGCTTTCCTCTCTCTCTGCCTGCCTCTCTGCCTACTTGTGATCTCTGTCAAATAAATAAATAAAATCTTAAAAAAAATAAAGAAAGACTGGGGATTATATACAAGAGTGGATTCTTGCCGTTTTTAAGTAGGTTCAGCAGCCTTGGGAAAGTTTCTGAATTTCTAAGTCTATTCTGCCAACCTATGACTAGTCACAAATCTCAATACTGTCACTTACAAAATGAATCCTAAATAAGGCTAAGGTTAGGAATCCAGATATACAACTGAAGATTTCTTTTATCAGCAATGTAATTGAAACTTGACACTGAATTTCAATCTGTGCAGCAAGCTGATAGATGAAAAGGCAGATATCCAAATTAAGAAAACTGAATTTAGGAATCGGCTAAGGTTGACAATAGGTGCGTCAAGTTGTGTTCGGATTCACTGGAATTTTTTTACTTCTTGAGTAGGTTCATCAGTCTCACTGAGAAGCCATACAAGATGGGAAGATGCATAGCAAGAACCTGTGAGAGAACCGATCTTGCTGTCTCAAAATTAAAACAGCGCAAATATTAGATTTTAAAGTTCACAAGAGATCATCTGGTACAACTCGTATATCTTTCCACCCCCATAGCGTTTTCTTGGTGGGTAAACCAGAATCTATAGTTAACATTGTTCTCATCTTCCAAAATGTGGTTTTCTCCTTAAAATGATGTCCCTGTTAAAAAGAGATATAGTCGTAGAAGCAGAGACCGGAAGTGTTTTACTCACACTCTTATCATTCTTTGGGGCCATGTATCATAGCCGCAAAATGAAGCTAACAATGGCAGGAACCAAGGTGGCAGAGCAGAACAACTACAAGGTTATTTTAGCTCAATATGGGAAAAATGATTTGGTTGTGATATATAATAAAGTTATTGTAAGAATTGAATGACTCAAGTAAAACACTTAAAGCAATGCTTGGCACATAGGAAACAGCCCCCAAAATACTAATTATTTTTATAACTGTACTAACAGTCTTTTGTTTGGTTAATATAAAAATACAACAATATCTTAAGCTACTGATAAAAATCAGTACACACTAGGGTTAGCTGGGGACTAGGCCCAGAGCTGTTTCTTACGTGTAGTCTCTCAGCTATTCCTACAAATTTTCTTGGTTGTACAGCTGTGGAACCTGAGACACAAAATGGTTAAGAAGTGCTCCAAAAGCTTTATAGCTCTTAAGACAATGATTTATAATAGAGTTACTAAAGCAATTTGGTAAAAGAAAGATAGTCCTGGATTCAGGACCCACTGACCAAAGTTCAAGCCCTGAATCTGCCACTTATAAGTTAGGTTCCCTGCTAAAAGCCCCCTCATCTGTCAAATGAAGAGGCTGAACTACAAGTTAGTTAAAGGTCCTTCTAGTGTTTTCTAATGCCTCCATCCCTGAGGCTATATGTGAAAATTTACACAGTTACTTGTGTCACTTTAATTAATTAATTAAGATTTAATTTATTTATTTGGCAGAGAGAACACAATTAGGCAGAGCAGCAGACAGAGGGAGAGGGGGAAGCAGACTCCCCGCTGAGCAGGAAACCTGATGGGGCTTCCATCCCAGAACCCTGGAATCATAACCTGAGCTGAAGGCAGATGCCTAACCAACTGAGCGATCCAGGTGCCCTATTTGTGGCATTTAAAAATTAATTTGGGGGATGCCTGTTGGCTCAGTCATTAAGTGTCTGCCTTCGGCTCAGGTTATGATCTGAGGGTTCTGGGATCAAGCCCCAGATCCAGCTCCCTGGTCAGCAGAAAGCCTGCTTTTCCCTCTCCCAATCCCCTTGCTTCTGTTACCTCTCTCGCTGTGGCTCTCTGTGTCAAATAAATAAATAAAATCTCAATAAATATATAAATATTAATTTTGTTTTTATCTAGTTAAATCATAACTACTTTTTACATTTAAGGAAAATCACCACAATGAAGGCTTCACAGTACTGAAAAGGAGATAGTCACTTGTTCTGTTCATTCCATGGTTCTTCATATTGGAAAAGCAAATCAACTTAATAGAAGGGTATTGGATACTATATTTCTGAGTTTTTGCTAATAAGGAGGCAAGGGAAATCTTAATGACATGATCAGCTTGGGAAGAGTTTATAATCATTATAAAGGAGAATATCTCCCCACTATATGTATTTTAGACAGAGATGACCTCATATCATAGCATAGTTACTGAGGTGTTCATGCAGACATTTAGATAATAGATTTTCCACCTTAATGCCTTACTAAACTATCTTAATTTAGCACACTTTAGAGCATTTGCTTTGGTTTTTTGTTTGTTTGTTTGTTTGTTTTGTTTTGCCTACAATGTATAACATTTTGGTTTGATCTCATGTGCTTAAATTTTTTAGAGCATATTTCATTCCTTTTATTTTTATGTATATATGTATTTATGTATTTATTTAAATTAACATATAATTAATTATTTGCTTCAGGGGTACATGTCTGTGAATCATCAGTCTTACACAATTCACAGCACTCACCATAATACATGCCCTCCCCAATGTCCAAAACCCAGTCACCTTATCCATCCCTCCTCACCCCTCAGCAACCCTCAGTTTGTTTCCTGAGAGTAAGAGTCTCTTATGGTCATGTGCTTAATTTTTATCAATACAAAGAATTTAGAGTCTCTAGTGAGAACATCTATATAGTGAGGGAAATAAAATTTTGTTCACTCATATTGGTCAGAATATTTTAAAATATGATTTTTCTCAAGATATGTCAAATAAATATTATATCTGGACTGCTTAAGAATAATGAAGTTGGTTTTCACATCGATGAAAATTTGTAAGTCTTAATTTTGAGTCAACCGGTATACATATGTGTGTGTATGTAAAAATACTTTTACTGTTCTTGTCTACTTCAAGTCTTCCTTAGAGCAAGATTAACTCAGTGAATAGTGTTAAAACATTCATTTCTTTCTTATTTCAATGTATATTTTAGTGGAGATTCTGCAAAATATGAAAATGCAAAGTATTTTTTAATTTAAAAATGTGAAAATTGTGTGGTATATCTCTGAGTGAACACAAAGAAGGAGCTTGGGTTCTTTGAGATTAATATTTCTTTCAAATATAATTTCTTTCCTTGAATGTTACTGCTTAGTTAGTTGGCGGAATCTTATGGTCTGATCTTCCAAAGCACTAAGTTACTGACAGTAAGAGTCAGCAAAAATCAAGATTGATACAGTTTTCCTAGTCAAAGCTGGAAGTCACAGTTTGTATTTCCCTAAAAGCTTTCCCCACTCACACTACCTGACTTTCTGAATTAAAGGCTTAGTCTTACTTTGGTACTCAGACTAATTTCTGTCATCCCTTAGGGGTTATCATCTCCCAGATACTTCAAGAATTCTTAGTGAATCTCATTATGCCCTAGATCATTTGACTTCTCCATTGAGACACACTTTTGCCTGAGGCCCCGTTAGTATGAGGAGAATCCTTTTAGATCATAATTCCTTGCCCATATGGCTGCCAAATTCTTGGCATCAAATTCTCTGACTCAGTTCTTCAGTCTTAAGATAGGCCTTTTAATAATTCAATGCTTAAATTAGGACCAAGCTTTTCACATAGTTTACACAATATACCATATCTGTGCTGGCAAGCTTACCCTCCAGTCCCTATCCCATTCAAACACGTACACTTTTTCTTAAAGTTCTGAAATCCAGCTCCTCTCAATTACTACATTGCCTTGAAGAATCCTCATGACCCCTGCATGAGTTCCATGTTATAATAAATTTGTGTTCTTATGTATGGAACACATTAAACATTTTTGACTACTGTGAATTTAAAGAAACTCAATTAAGGATGAATGGATGAACTTGGCATCTAGGCTTAAAATATTTAGATTAAATATTAGATTAAGTTTTGCTTTTTTGTACATACTAGCTCCATATTCAGATGGTATCATTTAAATTTTGTAAGCTTCAATTTTCTCCTTTGAAAAAGTAATTTTCAAATACATACCTTGACTTCTCCTTCTATTCATGAATGCCTAATGACTATATGACTCGCCCTCTTGCTGTAATAGTTAGAAAATTGGACAAAACATGTAATGCAGTTCTCACACATTAAAAAAATAGAGAAACACCATAATTCCTGAGAGAAGGGAAACAAATCAAGAGCACCTACAATACCTGAATTTCTGCCCAGAAGCAATATTTAGACCATGGTGCATCGCAGGACAGCTGGGAGAGAACTTCAGGATCTTTGACGAGACAAATATCTGAGTTTGGAGAGAACAAGACAACTGGAATTTATGGGGTAGATTACCACAAGGGAGGGAAATACACAGAGAAGGAATTCTAGAAATTTGTGTCAGTGTAACCCTGAGAATTTTGAGTAGTGACCTGTTACAGATATAGAATGACATTTCACAAGGTCAGGTGAAAAACAATGGCCAAAAAGGAATAATTGACAGAGAACTTTAAGTAAATGAATTCCCTGAGCTTTCACAGTTCTGGAAATCTTCATGGGGTATTGAGTAGAGAGCACAAAGTGTCAAGCTTTAGTAATAGGAATCACTCTAACCACTCCTTGAGACCCATCCTAAACATTTTTTAAAAACAAGCATCAGAAGGATCAGTTAGACCCACAAGTAAATTAACCATCAGCCAGGATCAGTTTTTAACTCATTCCAAGGCAATAAAATCTAGCACTAAGCAAAATAAACATCACAGTGTCTGGCAACCAATAAAAAAGTCAATGGACATGAGAAGAGATAGGAAAATATGACCATCCTCAGGAGAAAATTTGGCCAATAGAAACCCACCTGGAAATGATAGATGATAGAATTAAAGACAAGAAGTTCAAAACACTATTACAAATATAAATATGGGGGCACCTGCCTGGCTCAGTCAATAAAGCCCCCAGCTCTTGATTTCAGCTCACATTATAATATGAGGGTCATGAGACTGAGCCCCTTGCCCAGCTCTGTGCTCATCATGGAGTCTGCTTGAGATTCTCTCTTCCTCTGCCCCTCCCCTCATTGGCACATGAGTCCTCTCTCTCTCAAAATAAATAAAATCTTCAAAAATATATAGAAATGAAAACTAAGATATCCGAAATAAAAATTCACTAAATGAGATAAATAGATTAGGCAGGAGAAAACATCAATGAACTTCTCAAGAGTTCAAGAAAAGTCTCAAGAAAAGAGAAAGACTTTAAAATGGCTCAGTGCCAGCCACTGAGACTATAACAAGCCATTTAACACTTAATTTGAGTCCCAGAATTAGATGGCAGGGGAAGTAGGAAGCAGAGAAATTGTGGCAATTTTCCCCCCAAATTTTGTGAAAGCAATAGCTACCTCAAAATGTGGTCATGTACCAAATGAGAAAATGTGTGCAGAAACATTTTTGCTTGTACTTAGCCAACATGAACATTCTCATTGTTCAGTGTTTATAAATATGTTCCAGGTATTTTGCATCCTTCAATTAAAAGGCATAAAACCAGGACATTTTGTTTAAATTGGTCTTCTATTTAGACACATTATATATGTAATAGTGATAATAAAAATTAGAGTAAGAGGAGGAAGAACAAAAAGATAATTATTATTTTGGGATATACTGTGCCTGGTCCTTTATTAAGTACTATACACACATTATTCAATCTTCATAGAAACATTGTGGCATAGCCACAATGTTATTTTTTGAGTACAAAAAATGAGGTTCAGGGATATTATGTAATTTGTTAGCTTACAGAAGAAGATGATAAACTGGAAATTTATTTTATTTTTTTTGAAGATTTTATTTATTTATTTGACAGAGAGAGAGAGGGAGAGATCACAAGTAAGCAGAGAGGCAGGCTGAGACAGAGGGGGAAGCAGCCTCCCCACTGAGCAGAGAGCGCGATGTGGGGCTCGATCCCAGGACCCTGAGATCATGACCCGAGCTGAAGGCAGTGGCTTAACCCACTGAGCCACCCAGGCACCCCTAAACTGGAGATTTAAACCCATATCAGTCTAAATTCAAAAGCATATCATTATACCATTTCCCATATTCTAAAAGTTATGAGCATGAATGCCTCTAAATAATTTATTTTTAACCTACACTGCCAGGTTTAAGAAATGTTCTGTATTTTGTTTTATATCTTTTTCTATGTGAACTTAGGCTTCCAAAATGTATTCTGTAAATGCAGATAATTTTCTACACTCAGAAATTAGGCTGTCATTTATTTACAAGAATAACTGGTTAGCCAGATTGATTCTAAGGCCATTTCTAGAGTCAACAGAATAATAGTCTATTTTTACAAATAAAATAGACTTATTGAATATTTGTGTTAATATGTATCTGTCTAAAAATTCAAGAAATGAGTTTTACACAGGAAGAGGTAAAATTTTAAACTGGTAAACACAGATGATGTCACCAAATGACAAGATATACCTAATGAGTAAGGTATCACACTTCCAATGCTCTGTTTAACAAAACCACAAAACAACAATCTTTATTAAATTCCAAAATACAAAACTTGAAATGAAATACTTAAGTCCAGCTAATCTTTCTTGTGGGCCAATTTTCTCACCAAATATACTGGTGATAATGTAGAATATACAGTTGGGGTTGTATGCTCTTCAGTTTTCATCAGAAATAGAGAAATAGTTTGACTTAAAATTCTTAGTGATAACTATACAATGGTTAAAACCACATTTTCTAAAGCTAAATCAAATAATTTAGAGGCAAGTGAAAAATATTTATGATGAATTCCAATATTTATTTGAATTTTTCTCAGTTTTTCGCCTGATAGTGTTTCTAAAAGAAAGGAAAAAAGTGAAATGTAGCTACAGACTAAAGTAGGAGAGTACATGGGTCCTCATTTATGTCTGTCTTTGGTATTTTAAAAAATTAATCTCAATTTTCAAAAACTCTACCAAAATAAGCATTTGCTAAGGAGGGCATGTATTGCATGGAGCACTGGGTGTGATGCATAAACGATGAATCTTGGAACACTGAAAAAAAAAAAAAAAGAGCAAGTCCAAACACCTTCTCTTTAAACACCTCACAATTGGTCATTTTTATAGCCTTCTTTCCCCTCCACTCTTTTGTGCCTGCTTCACCATGTACGCCAGTTAATCCACCCCTTTCCTAGACCTCTCAAAGAAGTACTTCTCAAACTATTACATATGAATCACCTGGAAAGTGCGTTAAATGTATATTCTTGCTCCACGTGTCCTGGGTGGGTTCTGACAGCCTGCGTTTTTAAAAATAATAAGCAATTTTTAATTAAGGTGTAGTTGACATATAACATTAGTTACAAGTGTGCAACATATGATTCCAATATTTGTGTACACTGCAAAATGATCACAATAAGTCTAGTTGACATTCAACACCATATAGTTGTAATTTTTTTCTTGTGATGAGGACTTTTAAGATTTACTCTCTTACCGACTTTAAATATACAATATGGTATTATTAACTATAGTCACCACGATGTACATTACGTCTTCATGAATAGTCTGCACTTCTGATTCCCAGGTGACATGATGCATTAGGCACCGTACTTTGAGTGGCCAGGTTTTTAGAGTGTTACATGCAATAGGTACTCCTCTTTAGCCTCAAAGACATGTTAGATGTGATCTCCTCTGTGGACTCTTATGTGAATGCCCATTCCCAGGCTGAAAGACCCTCTCTCATGCTCACAGAAAATCCTGTATGTGATACTTCATGTAGACAGTACCTTTTAGATTGTGGTTTCACCAAGGGGCAGGCAATCACTGATAAAACAAATGCTTTACATTTTATTTTTACCTATGATCTTAGGATTTAGCAAGAAATCATTGGTGCCACATTTGAAGACTTTCTCAGATATAGTTATTGGCATACGCATGAGATAGTCATCTATATATAAATCTTCTTTGTTAAGAGAATTATTTTACTTCAAAATGTTTGCTCCACTACTAATTACTAAGTATTAGTTACTTCTTTGCCAACAATAATTTTTTTTTTTCAGGGTTTGAACCTGAAAAGACTGGAGGCAGTACAGGGAGGGAGAGAGGTAAGGAAGTCTGAGGGAGAGGGAAGAAGAGAAAATGCTTACAGTGATGGTGACTGATGATGATGACAATGGTGGTGAGAATGTGTGGAGAGGGATTTTGTGGACATGTTTAATCCATTCACTCTGGTCAAAGCACATTTTACACATTTATGTAAATGTATTATTTGTGCTTTTTTCTCTGAAACTAGAGAAAGTACTGCTTCTCTTGTTTTAGGTAAGGATTGTTTCTGTTAAAATAGATTTTTGCAACAGCAGGGCCTTCTAGATGGGGCAGCAAAGCCTTCATAAACCAACATTACAAGGCAATATTTAAAATGTTCTACTGAGTAATTAGCAAAGTTCTAACAATGCAAAGATTTTATGACATTTGAGATTCTTCACTCTCCTATCCAAGGCCATTGGCATATGCTAGAAAGTTGGCATGCATTATTTGATAGTGTAAAATTGCTTTGGTAAGACTAGCAATTTTAAACCTTTCTTTAATTATTGTTTATCCCAGATGCTTTATAAAGAGGGGAACTTTAAATAGTGTCAAACATAGTACTATATCAGGCACATTACATATATTATGATTTTCTAATTCTAACTGAATGGGGAGACTTAACTTCAATTAAAATTCTTTCCATTCTAAAATGTGGAAATGCTGTACTTTGTGATTTGGATTGTTGGGGGTGGGGAGAGTGTTAATTCTGTGAATCAACATTTTCTTGTTGCGTACAAGGTAAGTTTATTTTTAAAAGATATTTTTTGGTAAAGGTGAAACTATTTTGTTTTACAAAATGAGATAGTAAATATTACTCCCTCCTCATCTGTGGTCTCTCTTTCTCTAAGTAGAGATTTCTTCTGTATGGAGTTACAAAGTATTTTCCCCTCCTTTCTTTGCTGTTTTAATTTCCAGTTGTGTGTTCTTAGTATTTGGCATTTTAGATCCTAGTAAACTTGTTATTTAGGGACTCTTTGCTATTTGCTATTTCCACCCAGAATAATGTGTTCCTTTTGAGGGACACATAATAATTGCTTCACATTGGTAAAAGAGCTGGAGAAAGTGAAATGTAGATAAGTTTTAGGTATTTTTCATGTTATAGAAAAGCAAGGTAATAAGGATATGGTCATTTGTAAAGAGGTGGCAAGGGAGTGTGTAAGGAAGACCTCAGAATCATTTAGTTTTGGGAGTGTAACTACTTTCATCCAGACATGACCAAAATGGATCTACTTAAAGAACTTAGCTCATTGCTTCCTAAGTGAGAAGTTCACACCCAAGCAGTGCTTCCACAGTTTCTCTCTCCTCATTCAGTGCCTTTAAGGTAATAGAATTTGGAGTTACCCAGCTTCTCCCTGTTGTCACCTACTCCTTAGTAACTATGTTAAATCCATATATTCATATAATGGCATTGCTAAATGATAGCCAAATTCTTCATTTATTTTATTAAGCTTTTGTGTTTTTTCATGTTATTTTTCAAAGCCAAATGACTGGTTTTTATTGAAAAGAGTTACTATTAAGTTTTATTGCTTTTTCATTTTCTCTGACTTTGTTTTTATTAGAAATGCATTTATGGGCAAAGAACATGTTGATGATGTGTTTTAAAGTATTATTTTTTCTTAAAACTGTTTTATGATTTGTGTGAAGGTCAAAATTTTAATGATCTACAATATAATATGTATATGTGCATAGAGGGGACAAGATGATTTGGGTCTCTCCCTGAGGTTAGTGGAGTGATTGTGAAGAAGGTAAGTTCATCAGATCAGTGAGAGCCCAGTATCCTCTTTGGCACTTGACACTACTGATCCAGAATATAAACTAAATGATGACTATTAAAATTCAAAACAAGTACTTCACTTGATCTTTGTGCAACACTGGATTACATGGGCATATTTCTGTTTAACCAAGACTCACCTTAGTTTTCCCATGTTTATAAAGCTCTATATATTCTACGGTAAGAGACTTCGGAAAAATATTCGACAATGAGGTGAAATATGTTGTGAAAACTATTCTGGCAAGTCTCAGGGTAGGTAGATCTATAAACAAAGAGTGCAATGATTATGTGAACAGCCTTCTGATCTCTCTTGCTTACAAAATATCACATATATTTCTGATTCCTATCTACTCCATCCTGTTATGTGTACTTTATAATGATGTATAGTATACTTTCAACTATGTTAATTTGAAATGTGTGGATTTAGAAAATTCTTACTCAAAGCCTTCTCTTGGAATTCTTTATCCTAATGCTATTGTGATTGATGAAGATTTAATAGCAATGATTACTTCTTCTTTTTTTTTAAAGATTTTATTTATTTATTTCACAGTCAGAGATCACAAGTAGGCAGAGAGGCAGGCAGAGAGAGAGGGGAGGAAGCAGGCTCTCCGCTGAGCAGAGAGCCCGACGTGGGGCTCGATCCCAGGATCCTGGGATCATGACCCGAGCCGAAGGCAGAGGCTTTAACCCACTGAGCCACCCAGGCGCCCCGCAATGATTACTTCTTAAGATGAATTAATTTGTCTTAGTTTAAATGACAGATATTCCCATTAGGTGTTGATGGATGTAATACCGAGGGCCTGTTACCAAATATTTATAAGAAGGTTTAAGATGTTTTGTTTATTTGAGATAATGAGAGTGGTTAGAGTATGCATGGAAAATTGAAGCAGGCAATAATATCCTATTTAGCTAAGTGATAAATACTATTAAAAAGCTAATTGCTAGATAGGAAGGCCACATTTAAATACTACATACTGTATTAAGAAGTGATTAAAATATAAACTACTTTTCTGAAGGAAATGGAGATGGGCGGCACCTAAATTACTTGTGTTATTGTGAAATATTTGAAAATAGATATTAGTTCGATTAAAAAAGTTACATGAATATTTTTGCATATTTATACATGCACACTATATAAATTGAGGGGGCTAATCATAATAGATGTTTAAAAAGGGAGATTAGTGGAATGCTGTACAAAAATATGATTATTTAACTGGTATTTCTACCTAATTGTAAATTAACTTCCTGCCTCTAGTGAGATCTTGTAACTCAGAGGAAAACCTCAGTGAAAAGTCATTGAGTATCACACACAGATAAATCAATATATCTCTTTTCTCAAGGAACTTCTGTTCTCCCACACAATGCTTTTACTGTTAAATGTAGATTGAATCAAGTTAGTATAGGTTTTCTTAAAATACTGTATGCCTTTGTTATTTCAAATGGCATCATGTATTCCAAAGTACAGTTTTTGTTAACTTACTAAAGATTTATCTCTGTGTATGTGCATACATACTAATTTTTAATGGCAAATTGTCTCTACTTCTACCCTGCCTCAAAAATACTCAATCATCAATATTCTGGGTATCTTATGAGACTGACGTGCTGCCTACTGCGCTAAGAAGGCACTTATTCTGGGTATCTTAAATCACAATATGTGTGATTTTATATCATAGATGAAGATTACTATTATGTTCAGATATCTAAATCACGGTTAAACATTTAATTTCAGAAATTTTACTGAATATGGTAAGCTAAGATGAGAGACAATTGAACTTATGGAATGTGGCTGTGTTGTTGAAAGTCACAGAGATTTCTGAATTATAAAAGAATGGAAATAAAGTACAAGTGTGTAATGATCAAGGATCGCTTTTACATAATTTGCAGAGCTCAAATCTCCCAAAGTGATGAACAGAAAAAGCAGAGATCATGTTGCCATTCTTCATCTGGATTTCTGAAAGCAAGATTAATAATATTGATGTTCTTGAAGATTTTGAATAAATAGTTTTATACTCTTATAAGACAGATTATGAACATGCTTATCAAACATCTGAAAGAAATTGAACACTTTAGAAAATTTCTAGAAGCATTCCTTAGGAATATGACCAAATCACATTATAGATTTACTCATCCCTTTTCTAGAAAAATACCCTGTTGTAGTCTGGAAATCTTTCAGTGGATTATATTTGGCCATGATATTAAAAAAAAAACAACACTTGGGGGAATGCAATTGTAAGAATTATATTCAGATAGATTATGACAGACACGTTGTGAGGAAAAAGTAGACATTTCAAATTATTAAAATAGCTGATTTGTGAATGTGTTATTCTTTTTTTTTTTTTTTAAGATTTTATTTATTTGTTTGTCAGAGAGAGAGCAGGAGCGAGCACAGGCAGACAGAGTGGCAGGCAGAGGCAGAGGGAGAAGCAGGCTCCCTGCCGAGCAAGGAGCCCGATGTGGGACTCGATCCCAGGATGCTGGGATCATGACCAAAGGCAGCTGCTTAACCAACTGAGCCACCCAGGCGTCCCTGAATGTGTTATTCTTAGAAAGAAATCACGAGCATGTCTTGCAACAACCCATAATATAGTACAAAAAGATGTTTCACCTTCTCTATTGAACTATAGTATTGCCAATCCTCTATCTTTTTGTCTGTCTTTTTTTTTTTTTTTTTTGGCAAAAAACCATAAATAGGAGGAGGGTGGGGAGTTAGGTGAGCCTGGTGGTAGGGGTGGGCATGTATTGCACGGAGCACTGGGTGTGGTGCATAAACAATGAATCTTGGAACACTGAAAAGGAAATTAGAGGTAAAAAAATATAAATAGGAAATTATGGATAATATGAATTTCTAATACTTAAGAAAACATAGAGACATTAGAAAAGGTAGATTGAAAATCAAATGTTTAGTTAAGTGCTATTTACCCAACCCTACTTTATATTTAAATGCATTATTCATTTAAAATGATAATTTATGATTTTCTATTTACTTAAGGTATACTTAAGCATATGATACTTCTAAAGAAAGTATTTGTTTTATTAATATGGTAAACAGTGGATGTTATGCCTTTTATAATATAGTTGGATAGACTTTGCATTATTTATCTCTTGGCAAATTATGTATTTCTACTTAAAGCTGAAAGTCATTTTTAAATTTGAGCCTTAAAAGGGAGAAAATTTAAGGAATGAGATAAATGATTCTCTAGATTTCAAAATAATTTATTTGCCTGGAATATTAGCACAAGCATTATTTTAAGTGTAACAAAATAAAAATAATCTTTGATTTTTTTTTCCATATATAATTTATTTAGAATCATTAAACAGATTATTTTAGGTCTAGGTTATTGCTTAAATTAGGAAGACTCAATATTACTTCTTGAACAGACCTCTAGAGAGAGCTGTTTTTTAACAGAATAAAGAAGGTAAATATGTGAGCTCTAAGGATTGAACTAAGCTTGAAGAAAGTGTATTGTTCTTGGAAGTAAGAACAGCAAATCATAGTAAAAGTGCTGAAGTTCCATTCTTCTCTTAAAATCTAATATTTTGTATAATTTTGAAATTATAGAAAATACTTCTTTGTAGCTTTATGCATCAAATAGCAAATCTTTACTGAGAAACAGATCTTGATTACCAGTTATCTTTAATAATTTTTTTCTATAAAACTCTCTTCTATTAACATGTTTTCTTTATTGTTCAATATTCAGGATAGACTGAGAGTTTCTACTTTTGTTCAATTTCAGCTATCTCATTCTTGGTTGCTGTAGAGTTTGGTAGAAGGAGAAATTCTTTTATATCCTCAGTGATAACACAATTTTGGGAAGGAAATATATATTGGCTAATACTGTATTCTTTTTTGAGATATAAAAACTGAGATGAAGATAGCTCTTCCTTTTATAGCTAGAGTTATTCCGTGGTTCAGTGCCTATAGCTTGCTGCTGAGATGTGATTTACAGTTTGATTGTGAGATGAAGAGATCTTTAAGAACTCGGTAAAAAATAAAATATTCCTTTTTTCCCCCTCTCAGAATTGACAGACAATAAAGGAGATGAAAGATCTTTCTGCTTATAAGTCAATATTTAATTGAAAGAATGACATGAGACCATAATAATTATTCCTGTTTCAAAAGGTGTTTGACATGATAAAATGAGTTAATATGTACAAAGTGCTTCGTGTGGTGCCTGCCACATAAGAAGCACCCAATAAATGGTAACAATTACTATTATTATTTTTCATATTATCTGATCCTCCCTTCATTTATTCCTCTGTCAGAGACAGAGTGTCGAGTTGTTGGAAGATTTTGCTCTCTTCGTGAATTAGTCTACTCCATAGGAATCAAAGATATTCAAGGCCTAGCCTGACACTTACAGGATTTTATATTCTAAATTGGTTCTGAGATGACAAATTACAAGTAGGACAATAAAATACACTTGTAATCCATTGTTTAGCCTCAGAAATCCTTTTTCTTTGAACCTCAGAAATTCTTAATTTCATATTTTACCACAGATGAGAGAAAAATGGATTTATGTTTTCCACTTAGCATTGTTTACAGGAAGCAATGCAGAAGGCCTGTAAGTTTTAGAAGCTATTTTTCCATATCCCCTCTATTTTCTGAGTGACCTTCAAATTGGAGTTTGAAAATCTCTTCTATGCTTGTAGACTGTTGACATTCCAAGGACTATCCAAAAGAAGCCTGTGAATTAAGCATAACTCAACTTATTAAATCCACTTCAGTAAGAAAGAAAACATCCTTAGTAGTACCTCGGATGAGAGAAAAACATCAAAAAGAGGTACATTCCTTTTTTTTTTTTCCCCCACTTTCTTTTGGAGACATTTGATTAGCTAGATTAGATATCCCTCGAGTATCTGACAGTGACAAAACAATATTTCCCAAGAGAAGCAGGGGGAAAAATGGGAGGAAAGGAGAGCAGTGAGAGGAAGCCAGCTTCAGCAGGCATGAAATGAATTTTCCCAAAATTGACACTGTAACTTCAGATTGCACTGGATGGAATTATGCCAATTAGAAACATATGCATGAGGTAAAATACCAAGTAATCAGGGATTTGACTTAGAGGGCCAAATAGATTGAGAAGACACATGGAAATTTTTCCAGGGCAACTTCCTGTCTTAAGAAGCTGGCCTATAAATGAAACAAGATGGGATCCGGAGGGAGACAAACCAAAAGAGATTCTTAATGTCATAAAACAAACTAAGGGGACTGGGGGGAGGGGTGTTTGGAGAGGGTGGTGGAGTTACATTATATGTTTATATAAAAATAAAAAAATTATAAAAGTAATAAAAAAGTAAATCTCAGAAGTAGAGGGGAAAAAAAAAAAAAAGAACCTGGCCTATACCCAGGGGGGAACCTGAGAAATTCTAACTCTAAGCAAAATTAAACTAAGTAGAACCAACAAAGACAAGACTGAAGAAAGCCCTTATAAAATTTCAAAAGGATACTCAAGAGCTTTGTCTAAAGGATAGCAGTATATCAAAACCTTCTAAATTCATGAAAGCTTGTAGATAGACCTCTTCTTTTGACTCACAATGGAAAGTCATGAAAACAAACAATAGGTAGTGCTATAATTACAAGAGCTAGTGTTTTCATTTAGGGTAAGACATTTCAAATTTGATTAGATAACCAAAGGATTATGAAAAAACATTCTCATTTCTAGGACACAGAAACTCTGTGTTTGGGAGGTTGACAAAAAAAAAAAAAAAAAACTTAAAGATTAGACCTAATGCAGGGTTTACTTCTGTTGCTGTGAGACTTCAGTGGCCTAGAGGATCATGTTTCCTGTACGGGAGCTTAAGTCAGGTTGCACAGGGATTTCAATAAGACTGCTATAGTTTTTACTATTGACCTACCAAAACACCATGAAGAAATGAATCTTTTGATCAAGGAAAACTGTTGCAATATTGCAATTAAAAGGAACACTACATTAAAAGGGTTTTAGTAGGCCTCTAAACAGGCAAATTAGGTGGGTATGGAGAATGGGAAATGTGGAGGATATTAAGTGGTAAGATCCAGGAAGGCTGATGTAAAGGTAGCCTTATAAAGAAATGTAACAGGTAGAGACTAGGCAGAGTTTATGACATGATAGCTTTGCATCAATGTGCACAAAAGGTAAAATAAATGAAGGTTCTGACTTAAGAGTTCATAAATGCAATATATTTTCTTTGTTTATGAGTCTTTGTTTTTAAAAATATTTGGGTATTTGTAAGTATTTATAATTTTAAAATGTTAAAGTGGTTTTACAAAGAGATGAGGACGAAGGTGGATTATAGTAAAAAGATTTTGAATTTCTAATTAATATAAATTTACACACCTGTTTTTATAAGGAACATATATTGTTTTTAGAATCAGTTAAACTCTGGGGATCTCTTCAGTTGAAAAGATAAACCATAGCAAGTTTTGGTTTTATTTCATTGCCATATATATATATATTTTTTTTTAAATTTTATTTTATTAAATTTATTTTTTTTTATTTAAACATATAATGAAACCCACCACCCTCTCCCAACCCCTCTCCCCCCC
>RCUC01161966.1:0-35757 GCA_003697995.1 Taxidea taxus jeffersonii | reverse complement strand
CCAAACATGTCCCTTACCTGAAGCCTGAGAGCTTCCTGTTTGCCCAGCCCAGTCCTAAGCACTTTCTCAGAAACCTTCAACAGAGCAGGAGGCAAGGCACAGAGAGGTCATGCGACCTGCCTAAGGTCACATAGCTGCAAGTGGTGGAGCTGGGGGTTGGGTCTTGGCACTCTGACCCTGCAGCCTATGCTCAGAAGTCCTGTGCATTCCCCTTTCTAGCTCACAGGAGGGGGGAAGATGTAGCCCTTGCCAGCCCTCCCACCCAACACCTCACTAAGGCCCTGGGTGGGAGGGGGTCGGTGGGTACAGCAGGCAGAGATGCAGATTCAGGGATGCCCCTCTGACCTGAGGCCCCCACAAGCAGGGGTCTTCTTGCAAGTAGCAGAAGGGACAGTCCCCAGACCACAGGCTCAGGACCAGATCTCTGGTTGGGGAAGCAGCGTGGGCAAGGTGAGGCTGGGACAGGGAGACAGTAAAAGTCCCTTTTTGGGAGTGGAGTCCTGCCTCCTATCAGGGTGCAGCTAGGCTTGTGGGCTGGGGTGAGGACAGCAGATCAAGAAATACAGACATTGTCGAACAAGACCCTAGGACAGCCCGGCCAGGCATGGAGTCCCCAACTTCTGCCATCCTTATGACGCCCAGCCTCAAACGTGGCCTGGGAACAGAGTAGAAGTACCATTTTGCAGAGAAGTCCTCTATAGCTCAGAGGTCCCCTCTGGGGAGAGGCAGAGCTCGGAGTCATCCCCAAAAAGCCCATGTCCTTCCTAAGTGGGACACATGCCTGCAATTCCTGCAGTCCCAGCAGATTTATCTGTCCCTTGTTCATTGTGTCCCCCTGTCCTATGAGAGACCCGCTTTACCTGGAACGATGCTGGCATACAGTAGGGGCTCAATCTATGCTTGCTGAATGAACGAATAAATGACCCCCGCCCCCCCCTCCCCAGTAGTCTCCTCAAAACTGCTCCACACGGGGCTGGAGTATGCCCTGAGAAGCTGAGCAAAGTGACATTTCTGGTGCCAGGTATTCTGGACACCTACTCTCCCCCTCCCTCCGCCTGCCGAGGGAGGGACAGGGAGGCTGTGGCTTGGGCTGCCTGACTTCGTTTACCCGCCCGCCCAGGACTGGCTGAGGCCCAGGAGTGGTCTTTCCTGGAGATGGTCAGTGCCAAGTCCGGAAGGAGAGGTTTGCGATCCAGGAGCTGGCGGGAGAAGGGAGGGCAGCTCCGTCCGTTGGCGGAAGCGCCACCTCGTGGCGATGGCCGGACTCTGCAGCCGCCTCCCTTTCATAGGGCACACCCCCCCACCCCCCCCACCCCCCCGGACTCGGGCGAAGGGGGTTCATTAAGACTGCCCTTGTGAGGTCGACAAGGCCCCAGAGGCCCTGAGCCTCCCACAGAGAAAGGGCCTGATCTGGATGTACAAGCTGCAGGCCCTCCCACAAGGCAACAATGTTGATTCTCCGTCAAGGTTTCACTCTGGACCTTGGGGGAGGCTTAGCCAGAGAGGAACAGGGATGGGGTGGGGGTTGCGGGGGGCAGTGGGAGGAAGACCGTGGGGTGACTCTCAGAGCCTGATGACTCACTGCTGGAGGCTTGCTCAGATGAGCCCAGAGTCCAACAGTGACTCAGGCAACAGACAGACTGAGCTGGGCTTCCCACACCACAGTCCCCGCACTGGGGGACCCATTGGGACCTGGATTTAGGATGTGGAGACTGAGGTGGGCTGGGTGGTACAGGCCATGGAGGATCTCCCCAAGGCCCTGTGTGTGCCTTGCTTCTGGGGAGCCAGAGAAGTGGGGGGCTTTCACTTACCTCGATGGCCAGCACCCCTATGGCGAGGGCTCCAGCCAGGTAAACATAGGTTTCAAAAGTGTTGAGGATCACTGTGTAACAGCCCTGGGAGGGAAAGACCAGAGGTGAGGCCATAGCTGGAGACAGTCTGGGGTCAGGGGCCAGCATCAGGACCAAAGTATGAAGCCTGGGAACTGGCCTGGGGCCCCAAATCTCGGGCAGCAGCAGGCTTACCCTGTCAAATCCCTGTTGGCACCATTGGGTGGGCCTCCCCCAAGGTCCAGAGCCCATCCCTCCAGGGCCCTCTAAACGGATGGATTCCTGTGCTATTACTGATCTCTCAAGCAGTGCTGTGTATATACACACTGAAACAGAGGTGGATATAGACCCACAGAGAGAGCGGCAGTGGCCCTCTTGATGCCCTCATCTTGAGCCAGTCTTGCCCTGCTCACTGTGCTCCTGCCCTACCGGCCTTCCTCTGTTGGTTCTTGGAGCACCCTAGGTTCTTTCCCACCCCAGGGCCTTTGCACATGCTGCTCTTGATCTCTGGCTGGAATGCTTTTCCCATGCCAGGAAAATGAGGGTGTAGCACTTTATGGGGACAGTCACAACAGCCCCCACACTCACAACCTGCCAGGGAGCATGTGGGGGAGCACTGGGGATAAAGGAGAGAAATGTGATGCTGTGGGGAGAGAGGGCTTAAGATCACCCAGAGAGATGAGGAATATGGGTGGTTTCCTATTTGTGGTCACCCCTCTGGCCTGGAGTCAAACTCTAGCAAGGTCATCATCTACTGGGAGACCCCCTGATTCATTTCCAGCAGGAGAACACATCCCTGACTTGCCCAGGTGATCATCTTGACCCAGGGAAGGCTGAGAAGAGCCGGAGAAACTGCTCTGGTGGGTTTGACTCTGAGTATTCATCATGGGTCACCTTCTTGAGGGATTTCCTTATTTCTGCTCATTAGAGTTTAATGGTAAACAGTGGTGGACTAACTCAACATCCACAGAGAAGTGCCTTCTGCTTCGGCCCTTGGTGGCCACATAACCACGTCCTGGCTGTCCAGGTCTATAAAGATGTCCACTGGGGCTTTCTGGGAAAGATGGTGGTGCGCACTTGCCCTTCTGTCTGTCTTAAACATGGGTGGGATGTCTGGAGCCATGGCAGCCGTTTTGCCACCAAGGAAGGGCAAAAAGATCATGGAGGCCAGGCTTTGACAGACAGGACAAAGCTAGTGATGCAATGGGGAAAGCCACCGCCTTCCAGAATTCATGCTGTGTGTGAAACACAGAGGACCTCTGCATGAGCCCCTTGAGGTGGGCTTTGGGGTCCTTGCATTCAGACTTTTGTTCACTGATCCAAGACTGTGATAGGGATGCTAAGGAGAAAAGGATCCCAGAAAAGGATCTCATGAGGAACAGAGGCACCACAAAGAACTCAGGCAGCTGTGCAGGGACTTCCCGAAGAACTCAGATTCCAAAGTCATGCCCAGGAGACGGAAGGGGGTGTCCTCATCAAGGATGAGCCCAGAAATGGGAAGCTTATAAGGGTGAGACTCTACAGGAACAGTGCCCATGAGAAGCCTTCCTAAACATCCACAGGTGGCCTCAGGACATTGGTTTGGCTTTGGGCGCCAGGCATCCCAAACAGCAGGGCCTTGGACAAGCTAGACGTTCCTTTGCCTTTTGTAGGAAGCTGAGGTGGTCCGTGTGTTTTGTGGAGCCGTCCATGGCCCAAACTCCTCTCGTAACGCCCTGACATCCTAGGGGGACACCCTCCGTGGCCAGGTCCTGGGGAAAGGAGGAGGGACGGGCCCATGGCTTTCTTTTAAGGACAGGACACAAGTGTACCCTTGTACCACTTCTGCTCGCCTCTCCTTGGCCACTGCCTGGTTCCCTGGCCTCGCTGCGGGGAAGTAGGAAGTACCGCTTTTCCCTGGTGGTGATGGCATCTGACACACGCCACCTTTCCAAGGAGGACAGCCAGCTGGCTCTGCGATGGTATGAGGAAGCTGAGGTCCAGAAAGGGTGTTGCGGTCCAGGCCTGCCGGACCTCAAAGCCTGAGCCCTCTCCTGCCTCCCCTCCATGTCCTGCAGCCTCTCTGGGAGGCTAAGACTCAAACCCCTTGGTGGCCCTCCCTGCTCCAAGCTCACAGTGGCTTGATCTCAGGGCCCCTGAATGTCATCACCTGACACCACATGTGCGGGGTGGGGGTGCTGAGTTCCAGGCTGAGGCTGGAAAGACCTCATCAGAGGGCCAGGGGCAGGCCTCAGCATGAGGCCCCCCTCCACAGGGCTCTCCGAGGCCTGCCCCATGGCCCTCATCCCAGTCCCTTCCAGCTTGGCATCTGGTTTTCTTTTCTTTTTAGTGATCATGACCATGTGAAATTATTACTTCTAGTTTGCTCCTCCGTTAGCATGAGCTTCCTTCAACTAGATGGCGAGCCCCTTGTCTCCAGCCTCCTGCTGTGTCCCCTGCATCCGAAGTCTCCCAGGAGAGCCTTACGAGAAGCCTGATCAAGGGAGGGGTGTGAGGCATGTCCTGGGCTCATCCTTGTTCTTGCCCTGACCCTCCCTGCCTGATCTCTCACACCCACACCCGAGGGGCCAGGGGCCCAGGGTAGGTTGCTGCTCAGTGGGAAGGAGGCACCAAGTATAAGGGCATGATCTATCTCACAGCAGGGGCGGGGCGGGGGGCAAAGCAGGCGCCGTGTGTCCCCCAGAGATGGCACGTGCAAGAAGGAAAAGGCTTTCTTCCCAGGACCCAGATAAAGTCCTCAGGTGGCAAGAGAAGCAAAGAGTCTGATAGTTTCCCTGATCTTGGAGGGGAACCTTGCCCCCTGGGGGTCAGAAGGGGCTTCTATATGGCACAGAAGGTGAGCTTCCCCCAAAATAAGATCTAAGGAGGGGCTCCATCTATGTAGTTCAGTCTGGGCTCCAACCAGCACTGTCAGAAGCTCAGGGAGAGCCCCGCCTGGAGCACAGTGGAGTTTCGGCTCCCCCTCAGCCCCAGACCAAAGGCCCACTCCTCTGGCTGGGCCACTGCGGCCCCATCTGCTGTCCTTCCTCTACTTGGGCTGGATCCAGGGGCTTCCTAGCCCCACTGAGGAGTCGCCTATGGTGACCCACCTCTCCAGGCGATGGCTGGGGTGCTCCAGAGCCTTCGCGCCAGCATCGCCCCCCCACCCCCGCCCAGCTCTGGCCATCCAAGGCCCCCTGCCTGGGGGAGCAGGGCCTGGTACCTGCTTGTTCAGGAACAGGTCCCTTCCCAGCAGACACTCCTCCCTGCTCAGCAGGACCCCATCCTGAGTCTGTGGTTCTCTCCGACAGCAGGCCTCGGGCACTTCGTCGCTGTCCAGAGTCAGCAGTCGGAAAACTGATGCAAACCGGAAGTCTTCAGGCCCGTTGACACCACAGCAGCCAAACTAGGAGGACAGTGAAGGGAAGAGTCTAGTGGGGGAGGTGGTGGGAGCTGGGCCCAGAGGGCAGAGGTGGCTAGATAGCCTCCCTCAAGACTCCCATAAGGCAAGGAGCAGAGTCAAGACTCAGCTAGGGGCTGACTCTGTCTGCGGCTCCTGTGTGACCCTGGGAAAGTCACTCAACCTCTCTGAGCCTCCAGTGCCCTTCTGTATAGAATGGGGGGCGATGGTGACAATGACGGCCCAGAATGCTATGTGGATGGCAATTCCAAGACCCAGGCTGGGCTCAGTGGGCCAGCCCTGATCAGTTAGTGATGTCTGGTACAGGTCCATGAGCCAAGTGGGCTCTGGAGGCGGGACATTCGCTGCACCTGGCATCATGGCTTTGAATGCTCACGGCATCCCTGGGGGCGTCACTCACCGTGATCATGACCGAGTTCCAGGTGGCAGAGAAGACATCTGTGTCGTTGTTGCCCTGGTAGTGCTTGGTGAGCTCCTTGGTGAAGAACTCTCGGGTGAGCTGGAGGGAGAGGCAGAGGGCAGGCTAAGATCCCCCCACTTCCCCCCTACTAGCAGCTTGGGGCACCCCGCCCTGGCCTGGTCTCTTCAGCTAGCTGCTTCTGGAGGGGAGGCAAGGCCTCAGGGCCCCAGGGTCAGGGATTCTCCCAAGCCACTATCTTGGGGTGGCTCCTGAGTCCCCATTCCAGGGCATGTGCCCCCCCATTACCGGGTCACCAGCTGGTAATGAAGTCTATACACACACCTCTGGGCGGCGAGCCCAGAAGCTCTCTCTGCCCTGCAGCTCTTCTCAGAAGCAGGGTTTATCCAGGATGGGGTGGGGGGGGCTTGCCCCTCACCCTACTCCCTCCCCTCTGAGCTGTTCCTCAGAGCCACAGGTGTGTCCCAAGTCCCTGGCCCTGAAGAAGTCAGGAGCAGGGAGTCTGCAAATCTGGTCTCCAGAGGTGTCCTTGGAAGGCGCTCCTGCCCTCCACATATTCTCCTCAGGCCTCACCACGGTCCTCCCTTCCATCCTCCCCGCTGCGGTGAAAGAACTGGGTCCCGTGTGGTGTCCAGCTGGAAGGCTCCATTCCCGGCTCACAGAATGGCTGCCTCTTCCCCTCTGTCCACGGCTTGCCTTCCTGCTCCTCCGGACAAGCTTGTGTGCCCAGACCCCTCACCTCAACCGGGAGGGCCTTGCTCTGTCCTCTTGCACGTCACATACCCCAGGGCCTGGGACAGCCTCGCCAACCAGCCTCTGTCAAACGATTATTGCCAGGCATGGTGTGGAATGGAAGATTCCAGAATCAGGTGTGGGTTGTATCAGGTGCTTTGGAAGAGCAGAGACTCTAAAGGACCCTCTGATTCTACCTTCTGGAAACACCATCGAAGGAAGAGGGTCTCTGGGGTGGCGGGTCGCGATTTGGGCTGGAATTGCTGGCTGAGAGGCTGCCGACTCTGTGAGACCCTGTCTGAGGAGGGGAGAGGCTGGCCCCCAAGGGGGGGCTGGGGAAACGGGGGGCCTGCACTTACATTTTCCCTGAAGATGAAGGCCAGGATGGCCGCTGAGAGCTCTGCCAAGAAGATGATGAGGATGAACAGGAAGAACTGTGAAGAGAAGAGGTTCGTGAGCCCCAAGGGTGGTGGGAAGGAGGACTGTTTCGCTCCTCGTCCCTGATGGTTGCCTTTGCAGCGGGCTCGCCCGGCAAGCTGCCTCCCATGGGGTCTCCGGTTCACAGACGCTTGTTCGGCCCTAGAAGCCAATGCCCATCCCATGGCCTTTCTCTTTAGTCCCCACGTCCACACGGGAGGAAACAAGCCAGAGAAGGGAATGACTATTCCAAAGGTGGGCAACCCGAAGATGCCAGAGCAAAACCTTTCCTCTTAATCCGGCAATCTGTTCTGCCTCTTCTCTCTCTGCTGGAAAGTCCACTCAGGACTGGCCTGACAGACTGACTCTTCTGAGTCCTGGGGGTCTGCTGGGGGCAGAGTCCCTGCCCAGGGGGCAGAGTCCCAGAAAGCCTCCTGTGCCCCGGGGAGGCTGCCCCTCCCCGCCCCGGCCCCATGGGACTCCCACTGTCCACTCTGCCAACCCCACCACTCCCACTTCCACAAGAATCTGCAGGCACTCATCCCCGTTGGCAGTGAAAGGCCCCAGGCAGGCCTCCTGGCCCTTCCATGTGGCTGGTGGTGGATGGGCGCAAGCCCTGTCTTACACGGCCTCTATGGGACCTCCTCCCTGCCCTTGCCCTCTTGGTGAGTCGCTGGCAGTTCCCAGGCTCGCAAAGAGCAGCCCTGGAAATGGTTTCCATCCTCAGCAAGGCGACTGAGCTGGCTCTGGCTATGGGTCACAGCTGAGACGTTTAAAAAGTAGAGATGAGCCAGAGCCCAGGCCATGTGCACGCCGCATGCTCAGCGCCATGGAAGCGTGGGGCCCTCCCGGACGGTGCGGCCGGGGGGGCTTTGCACGAGGCCGAGGGCGGCGCAGCAGAGAGCTGCTCAGAGAGGGGTCAGAACCAAGAGGCAGGCGCAGCTTTCCCGAGGGCAAGCGCTGGTGCAGCCAAGTCCAGAAGCAGTAACGTCAGCCAGCCCTTCTGAGAGCTCGCCACTGAGGTGCCAAGGACCGTCCAAGGCTCCTTTCCCAGGGTGCTCTGGCAGCCTGGTGAAGCTGCTGTGGTACCACCAACCCCTCCGGTTACCCAGGGGGAACCTGGGACCCAGACTGGGTAGTACATACACCCATAAGAGCCTCCGGGCCTTTCTGATGGCCTGTAGGGTTTCCCGTGGACCAACCTAATGCTTTCAGTTTCACATTTGTCACGTGCTTGCCTGTGCTGGGAACAGAGTTAAGCAAGATGCGCATTTTCTCCTTGATCCATGATCACAACACTGTGGCTGGGAAAGCGGTAGCATCGTCTCCATTTTACACAAGAGGAACCTAGGTTCAGAGAGGTTAAGTAACCGCCCTCAGGTCACACAGCCAGGAAATAGCAGAGCAGAGATTAGAACCTAGACTTTTCTGACTCCAAAGCCCATGCCCTTACCACGCTTCTAAGACCACCTCCTCTCTGTCCCTTTATTCCAGGGCCACTCATTGAGCACCTACTGTGTACCGGGCACTATGCTAGGTCCTGGCAAACTCATATACACAAGGCAGATGTGGTCCCCATCAGTGCGCAGTTTACGTTGAGCTGAGGTTCATGATTCCTGAGACGAAATTCAAGAATGAGCCTAGTAACTCACTGAAGGAGGAAGGAGGGCTCTCCAGAGGGAGGGGGCCTGCAGATCTCCATTGCCATTGTCTCCTCCTGGAGTAGGGTTTCCCCAAGCCCTAGATGGCACTTCTGCCCTCTGGCCTTCTCCCCAGGAAATGACTTCCTCTTGCTTAGCAAGGTTACTGCTGGTTATCTGGAGGGGCTCCCCCTGGATCTGGCCACAGGGCTTGTCCTGACGCCTCTGGCCTTCCCGGACTTCCCCTCATGAGGCAGGGCCTTTCCCAGGGTTTTTGAGTTAATCTCGCCTCATCCCATTTGCCTAAGGACACATTTGCCAGTAATTCCCGAACCTCAAATGTTCACCATTTTGCTTTGGATGGAAAAATTAACGAAGGGACGGAAACTGCAATTCTGCCTCCTTGCAAACATTTCCAGACTTTTCTATCCTATCTGCCCATGGGCACATCTAGTTTCGGTTCTCATTTCTAATAAATGTTTACCAGATTTACATCCTTTATGTGTCATTCAGCTCATTTATCTCTTCTAAGTACACACATCTTGTTTTGCTGTTCTCTTTTCCAACTTAGCATCTTGGTCATCAAAATATAAAAAAATTCTTTTGAATCTTTAAATAAAAAGATTAAAAACATGCTGTGAACGACTCCTAGGCAAGCAACCATGAAAAAGGGGATGCCACAAAATGCCCGTTACAGGCTGAGATTGCCCTATTGTATGAGAAAAGGGTGTAAAATTGATCAGCAGGAGGGTTTGGAAACTTTACCTTTAGAAAAATTGATCATCAGGTGATGTGGTCATTAGGCTGAGGGTGATGGGGCCCTGGGGTTTCAGCCTCAGAGTGGGGGTCGGGGAGGGGATGCTCTGTTATCCCCAGCCCAGCCCTCCCTATGGGCCCAGGTGGCCAAAGTCACTCCCGCTAGGTCCTGTTCATGACAAGTCCTCCCTTCCTCCCTGAAGGTTGAGGAGCGGGGCTGCCAGGCTTCTCAAGGGCCCCTGACAGCCATGAGGGGTGACACTTGGTGCCCCTCTTCAGCTGGGACCGCCACACAGCCAGTCCAGGTCAGAACAGAGAAGTGGTTTTTATTTTTTGAAGTCATGAATCTTCTTGAAAACCTTCCAGAAGTTGTGGCATCTCTCCCCAGAAACATACATGTTTACACAACACACACACAACGTATACACACACACACACACACACACACACACACACACACACACAAAAGGCCCTAATGTAATATTTTGCACATAATTCTAGGTGAACTTCAGACATGTGAATCTGTTTTAGGCCTGAAACACAGGGGACCTGGGTCCAAGAGTCCCCCGTCTGTGACTCGCACTGAGATCTCAGTCTAAAGGCACTGGGCTTCAGAGAGGTGAGGAGAGGGATGGGAGGAGAGGGACAAAGGGGAGGGGAGAGGACACAGGGGAAGCAGGGAGAGAGCGGCAGAGACTAGGAGAGCTCAGGAGAGGGATAAGGAGAGGCAGCAGGAATAGAAAGCAGGAGGTAAGAGGCAGAGAGACAGAGGTAGAGAAAGAGCAAGAAAAGAAACGGATGAACATAGGTAGGTCTCCTAGATCTCAAGACTAATGGAGAGAAAAGGGAGGAAGGAGAAGGTGGCAGAAGAGAAGGGTGGAAGGGGCCGCCTTAAGGGCTGGGCCCTGACCACCACCGGGACTCAGCTGTCCCTCGGGGAGCTGGAGGTAACCTCAGCTGGTCCCTGGGTCTCGGTCTTCTCCACAGGAACCGATGTGCCCATCTAGTGGCTGGCTCAGAGGCTGCCTGTTTGTGGGGAGAACTTTTGAGACCCACAGCCTGCTCCCAGAGCAGTGCCCAGGCCTGGCCTCTTGTCTTGGTTTCAGGGATGAGACCCGGGGGTTGGGAGAGCTGAGGCGAAGCGGAAAGAAGAGGGATTGGCATGATGTGGGACCCACATCCCAGCTCCTTTTAAAGCCCACTGCCAGCCTCTGTGGGCCCCAGGGGCGCGCTGAAGAGGGCCTTCCACCAGGGGGCGCCCGCAGGTTTCTTTGTTTCTCTCCAAATGCAAAGTTCGCAGTGTCCAGGCCTCGGAAGGCCAAAAGGGACCTGGGTTCCAGAGTCACACATCTCACAGGTGATTTCACTTCCTGCCTGAGATGTGGGGAATCTCACTGTGACACGAATGGGGGCCGTACAGACTGCTCTAATCTGTAGGGGAGTGAGTGGGGAGGGCACCTGGTGCCAGATCTCCACCTCCCAAAGCCACAGGAGCAGACACATTTTCCCCCTGCTGACCAGCCCGCGTGTCCCTGATCGCCTAACTCCCGACCCCTCCCCCCACTCACCCACAAGGAGCACCCGCATGCTGTCCCGCCCCCACACACTTCCCCAAGCACACTGTCTTCACCTGGCCCTGTAGCGGGACTGGGCTCCAACTAGAAGCTCCCCAAGCCCTGGGTGCCCCACAGGCCCTCTACTGGGGCAGGAGACCCATCCACCAAGGCCAGGAAAGTAGGCAGAGCCCCAAAGGACACAGCCCATGGGAATATGGAAGGCCAGAGAAATAGACCACCCACCGGTGGCCTCATTTGGTACCAACCTACAGCTAAGCTGCCCCTTGTTTAGCAAGCGAAATTCACTAAAGCTCAGGGAAGCTAAGAAACCAGACCCAAGCCCCATCATCAGGTAGGGGACAGAGCAGGATGCACACTGAAATCCAGGCCCACCTGCCACCCTCTCATCCCCCTGGGCCTCCCCTGTGCCTGTCCATCAGGGACACTCCTGGAGGACTGCCTAGCTAGTGTGACGGCTGAGTCTCTGCAGTGTAGATACAGCCCCCCCACTCTGCCCCGGGGCACCCATGGGTGGGGTGAGGGTGGGCTACTCACGAACAGCAGCAGACACTTGTTCTCGCGGACGGCCCCGCAGCAGCCCAGGAAGCCCAGCAGGAAAAGCAGGCCGCCCATGGCCAGGAGGATGTAGGCGCCCGTGATAAGCAGGGGGTTGGCAGCCACGATCTCCCGGAAGCCGGTGGGGTCCACCATGACCCAGATGCCGATGCCCAGCAGGCAGGCCCCGCCCAGCTGCTCCCAGGGCGGGTTAGGAGAGGGGAGAAGAGGCAGACGGGGTGGGGGGGTGGTTAGGCACTCCACATGCACACCATGCTCACCATGGTGAGCCAGGGAGCCCCCAGGAGCCCCAGAGAACTGGGCAGAAACCCCATTTGCCACACAGACCACACAGTGTGCAAGCAATGCTTTTCACTGTTTTGCATTTTCCGGGTTACCCAGACCTTAAGGGCGTCCTCTAAACCCAACCTCTGATCCACCCCACATCGTGGGCTACTGGGGACCATGTCCTGGGGAGTTTATTTGCCACTTTTAGAGTCTCCTTAAATGTCAGAGCTGCAGGATAATGAGGTCACTAGTGCAAGCCTCTGATTCCACACTGAGCCCCAGAGGGGGCCCGTGACTTGCTCAAGGTCACACAGCAAGTTCATGGCAGAGCCAGCACTGAATCCCAGGCATTTCTGACACGAAGTCCACAGCACATGCTCTGAGGCCTGTACCATGCTATAGGGGCTGGGAAAACGCGGGCAGGAGCCGGCCCCTTTGTCCTCAACAGGAGCTCTCATCAGCGTGGGCTCACCATGCTCAAAATGGCTCTTGAAAGCCTTCTTGTTTATGTCTTCATGTCCACGGCCCATCTCTCCAAGCCTTACTCATCTTTGGAGAGAGGCAGCTTAGTCCAGAGAAAGAGTCATGCTGCTTGTCAGCTGTGCGACCTTGGGTAAGTGGTTTAGCCTCTCTGAGCCTTAGCTTCCTCATGGGTAGAAGATACAAACTCCCCCCCCCCCCTTCTAAGGTGACGCCAAGGAAGAAAGGCCAGTGTGGACAGGAATGTGTTTAGGAAGTTTCAGTAAATATCTATTCCATTTTCCTTGGGGACAGACAAGGACTGGAAGCAGATCTGTTACAAGAGAACAGTTTGGCCTCATCGGGTTTTGAACGGGGTGAAGTATCTGAAATCCCTGTGCGGTGGGAGGACCAGAGGCCCCCCAGAGGTCCCCCAGAGGTCCCCAGAGGCACGTGCCAGCAATGCCAGGCTGTGGCTAAGAGCAAACAGGTGAGCTCTGGGGGACTGAGAGGGGTCCACAAGCTGGTGGGCAGAACTGCACAGCTTGGGGCTTGGAGCAGGAGACAGTATTTTTAGTACAGGGGTCAGAGCAGGGGAGTGAAGGAGAAGCTAGAAGGACCCATCACTGGGCGGAGAGAAAGGGAAGGCCCACAGGGACTGCTGATTACACAGTCCCCATGGTCGCCCTGTGCTGGCACCACCTTTCTCCTCCGTCCCTTACAAATGCTCTGATAAAAGCTGCCTCTCTCCTCATTGCTCTTAAGGTTTAGGGGTTCAACAACTGTGTACTGAGGGCTGCTTCAAGGGCACAGACTGAACTGCCGAGGGGACACAGCCCCCTTTCTGGTGGGAACCCTCGTCTTGCCCAGGGCCATCCAGCTTGGAAGTCGGGTCCGGAATTCACATCTGGAGGACTCCCTGTGCTTCAGGATTATGGGCGAGGGAGGGACCCCATGAGAGTTGCCAGAATGCATGAAAAAATAGAAGGAAGAGAGCGAAGAGAGGCAGAGAGAGTCATTCTTAACCAGAAAGGGACCTCTTTTTCCCAGCGCCTCTGGCCTGGAGGGCATCAGAGGACTTTTACTCACCCATGACTTGGCTGCACTAAGGTCAAAGGTTGAGGTGGGATCAGGAGAGCTGGGGCGGGGCGGGGTGGGAGGGTGTTGCTTAAGACTCCAGGAGTGTGGCTCTGCTCCTGGAAGAGGCCGGGGCCTGAGCAGAGCCTGAGGGGAGCTGCTGCCAGCAGGTGGGCTGGGCTGCAGGGCGCTGGGCTGGCCATCTGAGCGCTCAGAGTCTCTGGGCTTTCTAGTACCGAGTCCATACGCTGGATGCGGATGGAGCTAAGCTAGGAGAGTGCTGGCACATTCCAGGCACTTCCTAAACTGATCTTGTTTAATTTTCAAAAAAACCTGTTGAGGTAGGTAATGAAAGGATGAAGATACTGAGGTTCAGAGAGGTGAAATGTGTTTCTGATCACACAGCTGGTAAGATGCATAGCCGGCTTTGGACCATGGCTGCTCCCAGCCCCAGAGAGGTTTTGGATTACATCAGGAGGGCCACAGCAGCTCGGACAGCCAGCTCTCAGGCCTGCAACTGCCTTGGGGCTCAGGGTTGAGGGGGGCTGTCTCAGCTGCCTCTTCTCCATCCCCTGCTTCTTCCTGACTCTCCACCACGGGTCTGATCCCGAGGCAGCAGCCAGGACGAAGTCCCCTATCCTTTTGTCAGAGGGCCTGAACGATCCCAGGGTCTGTACCAAACATCTCTCCGTGACCTTGGGCTCTTCGGAGTGGGGTAGGCGCCACTGGGGGCCTCTCGTCCAGGAAATTCTGGCTGTTTGGGTACATTTGCTTCTGGCACTGGCCCCATCCTGCCCCCAGGACTCTGCCCAGTGTGACTATTTCTAAGCCACGGTCTGTTCACCCACCCAGCAGAGGCCTCGGGGGACCCCGGGCATGTTCCCGCAATACTTACAAATATGAAGAAATTGAAAACAAACATCAAATACTTCATGCAGCTCAGACAGTCGCCTTCCATGGTGTTCTACCTGCAAAAGAGCAAGCGCCTCAGTTTCCCTGCTGGGGAACCCCACCCAGAAAGAGCCCTTGCCCCTCCCCCCTGGGGGGTTCCGCGTGGTCAGCCCTGCCCCCGTGGCCGGTATTTCCTCTCTTGGAGGTAGCTCTTTACCTCGTGGGACCAGAATTAGGAGTGAGAACTCAGGGAAGCCACCCCGCCTGGGTTCAAGCCCAGTTCTGCCACTCATTTGCTGTGTGGCTTTGGGAAAATCACTCCACCCCTCTGAATCTTGCTCTTTCCAACCTGAGGAAGGAGATTAAAAAGAAAAGCTTCCTCCCAGCCGAATCGCGAGGATTCATGGCGATAAAGCCGTGGCACGCTTAGAACATCGTCCAGCAGGTGCCAAGCGTCCAGGAGGGCTGCCTTGAGACCGGGCCCAATGGCAGAAGTGAGCCTTCCATTTAGCAGGGGAGCCCCTCAGGCTGAAAACTTTTAGGAATTTGCTGAGGCCATGGAGCCAGATCAGAATCCAGGCCTCATAAACTTCCTGCCGCCCCACACAGCCTCCAGCCTGCAGGATGGCCTGGGGCTATTCCATGGGGCCAGTGGAGGGGTGTCACAGGGGAAAAGGGGGGGGTGGGCGCCTACCTAGGGATCCAAGCCTTCTTCCTGAAGCCAAACCCTCCTCACACCCTGACTACCTCTGTCCCGAGACCTACGACATCCCACCTCCCTAAGGAGCCTTCCCTGTCTCTGCCTAAAAATGACTCACTGCCGAGGGCAGTGAGTCACTGCATATGATTCCATTCAGCCAGCATTTACTGTGCATCGACTGTGTGCCAGGCACTGGGGCTTGAAACCAACAAGATGCAGCCCTTCCGCATCCCTGGGGAAAGCAGGCAGCATCTGCTCTCACGAGTCAGACTTCAAGCCCATGGTCACGTCCATATTCAGTAGTCCACGTTGCCACACTTTCTTCATCATGGCCCCTGGGGAGTGAATTGGGACAGGGGTCCGAGGTCCACGGGACAGGCGAGGAAACCAGGCTCACGATGAAAATAGCCGGTCCAACTTCCCCCAGCTGGTAAGGGGCACGGCTGCAGCTCAGGTTGGCTTGAGTCCCGCTCCAGGGGACCCCGGAAGGTGGTTTGCACTTCTAGGACAGGACATGGTGCAAAGGGTTCTGGGAGTATGTGTTGGATGGTGTCGAATGTAGGGAAGATGGCGCTTCGTTTCTTTCCACGGTTTCCCATCCTCCCTCCGGAGAGAGGTGGGCTCAGTGTGCCTTCCCCACAAGTAAGCTTGGTAAGTCCTGTTTACCCTGGTCATCGCCAGGCTTATTAGGATTAATCTACATCATCGTAATCTCCATTTGGGAAGCACCTGCTATGTGATAATACTGTGCCGAATGCTTTCCACCTATGATCTCATTTAAATCTCCTGACAGCCAATGAGGTATGGGCACTGGTTATGGCAAATTTTTAGGTCAGCCTGGCAAGGTGTATGTAATTATCAGAGAGATTATGGCCACAGAGCGCGCAGGAGGCAATGCTAAGCTCTAACACTGAAGCCCATGCATGGTGCCTGGGACACGGCAGGCACTCAGCAAATCTGCCCCCTGCCCACCCCAGACCATAACCCAATGCCCTCCCAGCAAGGAAAGCCTCATAGACAGAGCTACGCTCGTCTCCTGCACTCCTAGCTCACTGCACTTGGTGATGACGGGACCAGTCCCACGTGGCACTTTGGTCGAGGCTATCGGGTTTTTAAAAAGTGCATTTGAATCCATGCAGAGAAAAGCAGAGGCAGAACCCGCCATTGGGGAAGGGTGTGCAGAAAAGGCTGGTGCCTCTCATCTCCTCTCCTTGTGGCTTTTGCTGGTGTGCCAAGCATTGATCTTGGCTGGGCAGTGGCCATGGCACCCCTTAAGGCACCTGGAAGTCCATGAGGAAGGTGCTGGCTCAGGCAGGCAAGGGCCTGGGGCCCGATGACTTCCCTCCTTATGTTGCCCGGCTCCTGCCAGCTGCTCTGCTCAGCTGATTATGGCCGATCAATGCCAGAGCCAAGCAGGGGACACTGAGGCAGGGCCCAGAGCATCCAAGCAGATGCACTTTCTTATTTTATTGGGTGGCGGAACTCAATGCGTCGGGCGACACCATGACGAACAAGGCCGAACCCAAGAGAAAAATCAAGGAGTGACCCTGAGCCAAGGGCTCCAGGCTTGAAGAATTTGTGCTTCCGAAGGTGCCTGGCCCAAGGGCTTTTCTTAGATCAGGTGAGAGGAGAAGGGGAACACAGGGTTCCTGGGGTCATCTGGCTGGTCGCCACCCCTGGGAATAAGGACATGAGCATTTTAGTAGGTGAAGGGCCCCGACCTCCGCACTAGACACGTATGAACTCACAACAACCTACGAGATAAGTACAATCATCATTCCCATTTTCTAGAGGAGGAAACTGAGGCAGGGAGAGGCTAGGCGACTTGCCCAAGGCTGCAGCTGGTAAGTGGTGAGGTTGAGATTTTAACCCAGGCAGTCTAACTTGGGAGAACAGAGAATGGAGTGTGTGTGTGTGTGTGTGTGACTCTTCTTTCCTTCACTGAGCTGTGGCCTGACTTTATGAAGTGTCATCTGCCTCCAAAGCTAGAATCTGGTGACACCATCCACTCCATTCCAGGGATCTTTCAAGCACCCCCAGCCTCTCTGCTCCCTCCTCCTCCTCTCTCACCCAGATGTGGCCTCGGCCCAGGCCTGGTCTCCCTACTTACAGCCACCCCCCTTCCAGCCAGTGATCCCAGAGGGGCCTTTTGGCAAGGCACGTCAGGCCACATGATGTCCCCCGCTAACCACCTAGGCTCTCCAGGAGACCAGCCACCCCCTACCTGTGGACAGCAAGGGCCTCCAAGACTCCCACGGCCACCTTTTTGTCCTCCTTTGCCCCATCACCAACATCAAAGGACAGTCCCCTGAGCTCACTTAGTGCCTCCACTCATGCTAATCCCTTCTGCTGGGACTGCCTTCCCACCTCCTCCCTTCCCACCTAATCCCCGTTCATCCCTCAAGGCATCACCTCCTGCCCTGACAACCCCCCCATCCTATCCCTGCCTTCCCAGGAGCTCCCGTGGCCTCTGCTGATCTCCACCGCTGCCCCCTGCACACACACACTGTGTAACATTACGTCACCAGCCTGGAGGCGTGGGATGGCAGCTGTGTCCTCCTCCCGGGACGCAGCAGGGATTGCTACATGGTCCGGATCACACAAAAACCGGCCACATAGCGAACGTTCATTAAACAGCCTGGGCAGGAAGCCTGGTGCGAGGCTAAGGGCTTTGTGGGCAGTGCGTCATTGTGTCCTCCGACCCCTCCAGCAGTTAGAAAGAGGGGGGCATGAGGATCCACCCAAGCAGGGGGGGCTCCCAACTTCCTCCTTTCCTCTCTCTGCTGTGCCCTCCAGAATGAGCACAGTCCCCACGTGGCTCCTTCTGATGCCCCATTGGCCTGTCTTTCTCTCCAGATCTCCCAATAGGCAGGATCAGGAAGACCTGGCCCTTCCTTTGTCCTGGGACCCGTCCTCCCAGTGGGTAGTGGGAGGGCTGAGATTCCGTGGGGACCCCCAGACCTGGCTGGCCAGCTATAAAGCCAGCCTGTCTTCCGATTGGTCCGCGCCTGGGCCCACGTTTACTTGACCATCTCGACCCTCATCCTTAACTGTGGTCATCTCTGTCTCCATCAGCCCTCCACCCGGGCTCTCTGCCTCCAGAGCAGCTCCCCAGGAGGCCGTCTCCAGGCCCACCTACCAGCCGTGCCCCTCCTCCACCTCCAGCCTTCTAGAAACAGCACGCACGTCCCCTGAATTTAAACATCGTGGTTCTGAGCACAGGCTCTGGAGTTGAACACACCTGGGCTCCAATCTTGGTTCTTCATCTTTCTACCACTGTGTCTTTGCTAAATGACCCAAACTCTGGGAGCCTCAGTTTCCTCCCCTGCAAGAATGGACATCGAGGGCCCACATCCTGGCATGTGGTGAGAAGTCAGTGCCTTGCTGGACTGGAGCAGGGTGGAGAGCTTTTCCCACAGCCACATCAACCCAGTAGGTGTACAGGCCTCCCTGGGCCACAGCTCCCCCTGAGCTCAGGACCCCAGGACAGTGCCCTAAACCCTAGGTGCTGCATTCCGACCCCCTCTCCCTTTGGTATCAGGCTGACCCAACTCCACACGTCTGCTTAGACTCAGCACTCTCATGTGCGTGCCCGGACTCTTTCAATGACCCCACGAAATGCGAAGCACTGTCCATTGTACAGATGAGAACAACGAGGCTCAGGGAAGCCAAGCGACCTGCCCAACATCCCAGGGCTTGTAAGCACGCCGCTCAGCCCAATCCAGATCCTGTGCTCCACCTGCTTCCGTTGGCAGCTTTCAGATAGAGAGAAGGGCAGAAGGAGCACTGGACTGGGAGTCCAGAGCCCAAGTCTCCTGCCCTGCAAGTCACTTCCTCTCTCTGGCCTCAGCATCTCCTTCTGCAAAATGATGGAGCAGTTTCACGACTTGTCGGTTCCTTCCATCAGGCTTGAACTTGAACTGGATGGGCCTCTGGAGGGCAGAAGGGATGGCCCGACTAAGACGCTAGAAGTCTGCAGGGGTCCAGGCTCTAGCAGGCCCCTCCTCGGCCCACAGAGGCAAAGCTGCTCTCCACGGCAGGGTCTGGCTTCGGCTGGCTCTGGCTTTGTAGCAATTAAGGGGCATAATAAATATGGCAGCTCATAAACGGGCTACCTGTATTTATTACGTACCATGCTCGTTACAGATTGCATCTAATGGGTAGCTTGTGGCATGCTGGGCTCCCAGACAAATGCAGTAAAAGGAGCGTGTCTCCTGGGAAGAAGAGCCTCTGACAACCTCAGAGGTGAGCAGGTAGAAAAAAAGACGATGGGAGCCAGAGGGCGGAGGGAGATCCAGAGGCCCAGTTCCCGCTCTAGGGTGAGGGGTGTGAGTGGAGGGAGGGTGGTAGGGCCTGACCAGGGATTGAATCCCAGCCCTGCCAAGCCTGGCTGGTGGGGGGGGGGGGGCGAGTTCCTAAACCACATGCATCTGCATTTCTTTGTCTTTAAAATTAGTATAAAAATAATGCTTTCCACACAATGCACGGAAAATACAGAGCGCGGGGCTCGGCATATGGCAGCTGACACTAGCAATAGCAGTTATCAGCAGGCAGATCTTAAATTCTTAGCATGGGCCAAGGGATATGCACAATCTCAATCCTCCTAAAGTTCCAGGATGGAGTTAATGTCACCACTTATCAGGCAAGGGGATTAAGGCTCAGAGAGGTGCCATCACTCATCCAAGGTCACACAGCACAGAAGTGCCTGAGCCAGGATTTGAACTCATGTCTGTCTTCATCATCATTTTCGATAAGTGCTAATTCCCTTGCCCCATTCACCTACCCTCCTCCACAATTCAGGCCTGAATTCACACCTCCAAGGCCACCTCATTTCTCCCTGTCCAGGGCAATCAGCTTTCTGGGTCATTAGCCACCACCAGGCTGAAGTCACAAGACCAATGCCTGTCAGTTCCACTTGCCACCAGGCATTTCTGAGTGTGGGACACATCTCCTGAGCCAACTAGCCGGACAAGAGGGACGGACCAGGGAACCACTGAGCCTGGGTCCAGTGAGAGCCCCACTCACCCACAGTGCCTTTGGAAGTTAAGCGAATCACAGCCCAGTTCCCTAATTTACCTCAAAGGAGGGTGGGGACAGAGACAGTCTCCAGAAGGTGGGCTGAGAAGAATCTTGAAACTGTGAGGTCCAAGGGTTTAGCTGGTTCTCAGAAATGATGGTCAAAGGTACTTATGAAGGAGCAAGAGAGGTCTCTCTGATGAAGGGAGAAGATACACCCTCCCTAGGGCCAGGGCTGAGAGGCCCACTGGGGTTTCCTCAAATTCCTGGAGGTGACAGGGACCTGGCAGGGAGCCTGGCCCTTCCACTTTCCAACCTCGTGGCCTTGCACAAGTACACAGCTTCTCTGGGCCTTTGCTTTCACATCTGTGAAATGGGGCCAGGAATGCTGGAAATCGCCTGGACTGAAGACTGAACGGGCACGGATGCAGAGCTCCTGATACCACGCCTGGCACACGGCGGCCCCGTCCCTTCCTCCTTCCCTGCCCCCCAGTCCCCCACCGAGGCGGCTCCTCTCCCCTACTCTCCCAGACACAAATACGCAGGCCAAGTTCCCCCGAGTAAGGACAGGGGAGGACTCAGATACAGAGGAGGATTTCTGAGTGGGGAGAGCAGTTCTCAAACGGGATTCCCTGAAACCAACAATCTCCTAAAGATATTTTCAGGATTGCGAATAAATACTCAGAAATCATCTGCTCGGCACCGGCTACTTCAAGGGGCAAGGAGCTAGGGTTTTGGGGGGCAATTAAACCACCCCAGGGTGGGGACCCTATTTCTTGGGTTGTTCAGAAGTTCTGACTCCCGGCTATGTATGATTTTGCCGTACAAAAATGCAAGAGAAACTCCAGTGTATACCTAGGAAATGACTTGGTAAAGGCAGCACTATTTTAGAGAGAAAATCCTTCTATATCTTGGGGCCCAGAGGGATGAAATGTGGGAGTCGATGTTGTAGGCAGACTCGGCTTCGTGTGAGTTCAACTCCCCACATGCAGGGGAGTGGGCGAGGAGCTGTGGTCCCAGCTGCCCTTCCACGCAGGGGTCCCGCCCCAGGATGAGCATGGGGGTGGGCGTGGAGGGCTTGCTGCCCTGGATCTCATGGTCTCAAGGCTCCTGTTATGGTGTCCCCTCTCCTGGCCTAGTAATGGCTCTGGGCTCCCAGACGGGTGTTTCATCGTACAACGTGACCCCAGATGCAAGTGACCGTTTCTCGTACAATGAAACCAGGTGGCTCAGAGCTTTCAGGGGATTTAAGTGAAACTTTTCATTTCCGTAACAGAAGTTCTCGGTGATGAGCCAGTAGGGCAGCTCTGACTGGCTGGATCCCCTCACTTTGCAAGCAAGAAAACAGGCTGAGAAATGGAAAGGGGGTGCGGCCAAGTCAGCAGACCAGTTGGTGATGGATGTGAGCCGAGCTCCCCGGTCTACAAAGGCCAGATCAGGACCCTGGGAATGCGCTCCAGGCTCGGTCCTGTGCTCGCTGTTGTCGGGAGCACGCATCTCCCCTTGTTAGAACTCATGCTCCATGAAGGTGGGGACTTGGTTCATCCACTGCCTGATTCCTAAGGTCCTGAGCAGTGCCTGGCACACAGTGGGTCCTCCATTCAGACGTCTGAATGGATGAATAGTGGGAAAAGAGAAACCAAGACAGAAAGCAGCACAGATCTTGCAAATCAGAGAAACAAAGAGCAGTCAGGAAGAGAGGGAAAGACGGAGAAAGGCAGACAGCAGGAAGTGACGTGGGCCGAGACAGACTGAGAAAGAGCTGAGGACGAGGCAGGGCAGTGTCAGGGGACAGGGCAGCGGTACACAGGGAGAGCAGGGCGCCAAGGCTGACTTCTCACCTGGGCAGCGCTTCGGGCGTCAGCAGGACAGAATCTCCCAGTCAGAGGGGCTCTCGTATATTCTTTTGTTGGCCCAGCTTGTCCTAAAAGGGGAAAATATTCAATTACTATAGGAAGTCAGTGAGGAGCAGCCACATTCTAGAAGCTGTTTATGAAAACCTGCCCTAAGGAGGCACATAGGGCAAGTGCCTTGCTAATCTGGGTCCATTAGTGCTAATGAAAAGCTCCCGGCATCTGGGCCCACTCCAGCTGGGGAGGCCTGCGCGGGGTGCCTGCCCTTGGCCCAGGGGGGGAACCACAGCCTTAAAACACTTTCCGCATCTGGCACAGGCTCGGTCTGCACTGACACACTGCATGCGGCCGAGGTCCTGGGAGGACACAGCGGGTGTGGTGACCCACACACCTGGACATCACCTGGGCACCTGTGGGGAGGCCGCAGCAGAGAGTGCCAGCAGGGTTGTATTCCTCAAACCCCTGCCCCAGAAATCCTGGCTCCTGGGGGAGAAAAGTGGATGTCGGAAAGCATTGCTTCTGCCTCACAGAAGGACTTGGCCTTCTGGCAGGAGCCAGATCGCAGCAGTGGAAATGAGGTTTGCTCTCAGTCGTCCAAATGGGCCCAGATGGAAGCTCGTGTCCAGCCACACCTGCCGGGAATCCCACAGCCTGGAAAAGTGAGGCTGTGGAACTTGGGCGGCAGGGGCATTCTCGTGGCGGGGGAGGGGGAGACTTGGGGGTCTCAGGGGCCCGTTGAGAACCCTTCCCGTTCACATCAGCAGAGGGGTGGTGGACGGAAGACTCCTCTCCATCCACGCCTGCACCCGCTCAGGAGACACATCTTGAGCACCTACTGTGTGCTGGGTGCCGTGTTAGGAGCGGGGACATGTATGAGCCCCCACGGTTGGTGGCGTTTGGGACCGGAGACGCCAGTAAGCTCGCCATCTGTGTCGGGCGATGGTGGTGGAGGAGATTGGAGGAGACAAATGAAGGGAAGACAATAGGGCTGGGGCCTAACTAGGAGGACTAACTGTCCACGGGTGTGACTCCACTCCACCAGGGGCAGCGGGGCGGGAGAGTGGTTCTCAGGGAAGGGGCGGCACAGGGGAGCAAGTCTCAAGGAAGCATGCAGGTGAGGCTGGGCAGAAAGGCAGGAGCAGGGACCTCCCTCCTGACAACTCGTGGAGGCCCTGGGAGCCGGTACCCTGATTTGGCCCAAACACACCCCCATGGCAGACTTGTCACCCACCTGCCTCTGGATCTGCCCCAGAACTTTGGGCTACAGGTCACACGTGAGCTCACTGGGCGCTCATGACACCTGAAAGCAAGGATTCCACAGGCACGGCTGTTTCCCAAGAGGAAGCCCTGCCTCCTTGTCACGGGCTATCCCTGCCCCATTGTATGGTGGCTTCTGGGTTGAAATGGACTTACCACTCTTTGCAGTTCTGACTGCCCCGAAGAGCCTCCCATCTCTCTTTGCCGCTCTTGCTCCCCCAGCCCAAAGTCCAGCTCCTGATTGTTTTCCTGACCCAGCAAAGAACTGCATGAGGGGATGCTGGCAAAGGGTGGCTGAGGGATGCCTGCCACGTGCGTGCCATCACAGCTGGGATGGCACCTGCCTTAGCCGGCTCCCTTGAGACCTTCAGAAAGTCACTGACCCTCCCTGAGATGCCAAGTTCTCCTCTGAAAACTGTGATCCTTGATTTCAAAGTCAAAGGGGGTTGTAAGCATTCATGATATGGGGGCACCCAGGGGTCACAGTCCGTTAAGCATCTGACTCTTGGTTTCAGCTCAGGTCACGACCTCAGGGTCCTGGGATCGAGCCCCAAGTCTGGCTCTGCACTCAGAGTGGAGTCTCTCTCTCTCTGCCTCTGCCCCTCCTGCCTGCTCATGCTTTCTCTCTCAAATAAATAAATACATCTAAAAAAAAATTTGTGATATGAAGCTTGTGAAATTGACTGATAACGATACAAACCCCCTTGGAAACCTCCAAGCACTCTTCCCACGGGGAGCTGGCATTATCAGCAGCATCATATATGGGAAGTAAGCGGAGTCATCAGTGGAGGCGGGCATGGGTGGGAACTGTGGGCAAATGGCCTGGTCGGGATGGCTATAAACATCTTTCCCCCAAGCGGCTCCAAACTCAGGTAACCGCCACAATTTGCGATAACCGGCTCTAACAGTAACTCACAGTGCGGTGTGCTAACCATGTAGCGGGCTCTGCTAAGCATTTCTCCTCCGTTCCCCTGCGTGCTCCATGCCTATGAGGTCGGTGCCGCTATTATCGTACGTTCCATACGAGGCAGCTGAGATTGAGAGAATGAAATGAACTGGCCTGAGTTTATTCACATGGTTAGCCAGACACGGCCATGATTCAGGCATAAGCCGGCTGGACTCCAGATCAGAGCTCCCGACAAGACACCAGCCCCGGGAGAGGGCACCCGAAAAAGGAAGAGCTATGCCTTGGGCTTCAGAATTTCCAATCTGGGGCTGCTCTGTCCTGAATCAGGCAACCAGGCAGACTCCCAGGGAGCCAGCCAGCATCATTCCCTGTGCCAGCTGGAGGCCCCGGGGGGATGACCCAATCCCGCCATCCTTTGACAGATGGGAGCCCTGAGGCCCAGAGAGGGGCAGAGATGGGTGAGGTCACGCAGTGCCTCGGGGTTCTCCTGTGCAGGCCCCTGCCTGGGCCAGACAGCTTTATTAACCTTGCCCCTCCTACTGCCTGGGATGGCGGCTCCATCCCATCTGCACAGTGCAGGCCCGGGAGGGGTCCTCTGATTAAGAAGAACAGCTCAATTCATAAATCACTCCTTTTACTCTCACTGCCCTCTCGGCCCCCTCCCCGGGCATACTTTCTGGAGAGAGAGAGAAGGAGGCAGGTGGACATGAGCGATGGAGAAGCCTCGTGGGAAGAAGAAAAATGCAGGTATGGGGTGGGGTAGAGCCCAGAAGAGTCTTGCAAGCGCCCCGGCCAGGTGAGGGCACTGTGGGCCAGGGCAGAGCCTCAGTGACCCCCTGGAGCCATCACACCTGCAGCAACCTGGCTTCCCACCAGCAGGGCTCTGCCAGGCCAAGCTGCCTCCTGAGCAATCCAATCGTCTCCTCACCTGCAAGATGGCGTTTTTCAGAGTTGCTGCAGCCCTGGGGATGGGGGGGGGCGGTGATGGAGCTGAAAGCACTTTGGTGGCTGCACACCCAGTTCCTTCCTTCCTGCATGGCAGGCCCCCGCTAGTGCCAGCCTTGGGCGTGGTCCCAGGCGTAGACACCAGTGGCTTTCCTTTCGCAAGGACTCACTCAAATCTAGTGCCAAGTCATAACCCTATGCTCGGAGAATGTTAACAGCCATCCCAACCAAGTGTTCTGGGCCCCCTGAGAAGCAACAGTGGGGCTGGAGGGGGCGCTCAGAGCTGGGAAGGCTGGGGTCCGGGGAGCACCGGGCCACGATAAGACATTGGGTCACGGATGTTTACCTAGAGCAATCTTACTCGATCCCACAAAAGGCTCTGCAAAATAGATGATGCCATCGTTATGCCCTTTCACAGCCTGAGAGACCAAGGCACTGCACACTGGGGCTAGAAAGGTCCCAGAGTCAGAACTGACCCGAGGTTGGCCAGACTCTGAGACCCGTGTTTGTTTCCTTCATCAAGACACGCAGGGGGCAGAGGCTTGTCAGGAGAAAAATGATTCTTGCCATCAGGTTCAAGGCTAAGGGGTTGTGGGGGGGGGCAGTTATTTGCTCGCTAGCTGTGCCTGCTGGGCCTCCTCCCAAGACAGACAGTCTCATAAACAAGCAATTGGCCCGAAATCCTGGCGTGCCTAGTGATGGCACAAACACGGGGACATGGACACAGCTGAGCAGGGGCTCAAATCTAATTAGGCTCCTGGGGGCGGCGCCATGAAGGTTAACCAGGCACAGCCTGCCAGGGATGCAACGGGATCCCAGAAGACAGCCAGCCTCCCGTTCCCCAGACTCACAGAATCCTGAATGTCGAGGGGACAGAGCCTCTGATCCGCAGGGTCCCATGTCTAGGGTGTGAGTTGAGTTAGGTGTTGGCGCTTGGTCCCTGCCACAAGCCTTTCCCCTATCCCAGAACTCCCATGGGGCTGTTTCCATCAGAGAATCTTCAAAGAAGGAAGTGCCTCAGTGAGGGCGACCTCCAACTCCCTCTTTTCTCAGTGGATGCTGAAGCCCAGAGAGATCCAGGGTCTTGCCCAAAGTCATCCAGCACAGCTGGAAGCAGGAGCTCCTGATTTTAAGTCCACTGCTCTTCCCTGACCCAAGGCAGCCTCCCAAGACTGACATCTGAATTCATTTGGCTCCTGAAAGGACACAGCGCAGGCCACATCAGTGAATCCCCCCATCACCCGGGAGATGGGCACCCCTGCTCCACCAGTAAAGAAATTGAGGCTCAGAGAAGTAAACTCAATGGTCCAAAGTCACACGGTAGGTTAGAGGAATGGTTAGGACAGACAAAGCAGGATTCCTTGTCCTTCTGCCCTGGCTGTCTTCCAGAGGTGTGGCCCTAGGGACTTTAGGCCTGCTGAGGCCCATAGTAACCCTCACCACAATGCACACTTCCCATTCCCTCCATGGACCTGGGCTGGACCAAAGCCACAGAGGGGGTCATGCCAGACACGGGACAATGGGTCCATCTTCCTGCCTTGGTGCTCCAACGGCCTGTTTGCAAAGGCCTCTGGGGACAAAGGTGTGCACCCCCCTGTAGAGACTTTCACTTGCCACAGTCAAGGGGCTAAAGACAAGGCAACCAATTTGAACTTGGGCATGAGCAGAGAAGAGTGGTCATTCAGTGTGCCGGGCACAGGATTTGGCCTTAGGACACCAGAGCTCAAGGGTTGGGAGGAGCAAGGGCAGGATGGAGTGCCAATGCCAGCCCTCTTCCCAAAGCCAGTCCTACGCTGTCCTTGGGCCTCGCTGAGCCTCAGGGAAAGGCTCCCTGACAGCCAGCCCTGGGATCCGGGGAAAGGGAGGCAGGAGGAGGAAATGAGAGGGCATTCCAAGCAAACAGCAAGGCTCCCAGGCCTCAGGGGACATCCTTTCGGGGCTGTGACAGGGGCACTTGGGTTCTGGGAGATGGTGTAGGTACCAAGGGGATGAGGAAGAAAGCCAGCCTTCCAAGGAAGGAGATTTTAATTCTCTGGAAATTCTCCTGCCTTTGGAGAGAGCCTGAGGCCGGAAGCGGGGTGTGTATGGGGGGTGTGGGGTGGGTGGCGGCTGCATCTTTTCTGCTTCCCTCAGAGATCTGTGATGGAGATCTCGGAGAGTGGTTGGTGTCCCCTGGTCAGGCGTGGACGCTCTGGGCCTCCCAGTGCCGCCCCCCCCCACCAGCCCTCAAGTCGTTTTCAAGGAGCAGAGTCTACACAGAGACCAGGAGGAGCCCGAAGGCCCAGGATCCTCACCAGGCTAGCTTCCCGAGGGGCATCCACAGGAGAAAGTGTTGGGGGAATAGCCCCTCCTCTTGGTTTTCTAGAGCATCCAGTGCTGGCTGGAGGGATGCTGCTCCAGAAAGGAGGTCAACCCCATCCAGGGCTCTTAGACTGCTCGGGTCAGAGCCAGTGGTGAAGAGAAGGAGCCAGTGGGCATGAGTCCTGGGTTCAAGACTGGAAAGCCCTGAGTTGCCTGCCCTCTCTCTAACCCTGAGTCTTTCCCGGTTCCCACAGCCAACTGCATCTCTAAGCCTCAGTGGGGAGCAGGAGCCCCCAACCCTCCCTCCCTTCCCACGTTTCATCCCCCCTCAGGGCCTGGAGCTCCAAGAGACCCTTTGAGAGACTTTGGTAATCCATCCCAAAATATGCAGGGCTGTTGCTGGGGCAACCTGGCTAGGCCACACAGACCGGATTTAAATATTTAATGGCTTCTGGGGTATGAAGGGGGCCTGGGAACAGGGTGGGAAAGGGCACAGGTCTGAACAGGGGAGGTGGGGCATGGGGGGAGGGGGGAGAGGGGGAAGGATCAGGGGAGCCCTGGCATCTCCTGCCAGATAGGACTGCCACCTCCCAGGCGGGGGAGGGTGCTGAAGGCTCCAGGCTCTGTGGCTGCCGCTAATGTCCCACAGGATAAAGCAGACTAGGACTGGGAACCAGGCAGTGGGTGAGACGCAGAATTCCACCAGTAGGGGTAGTAGGGTTAATGGGGGGAAGTGAGGGGGGTTCTTTTTTGTAGGTGGACAAGAGAAACTGACTTTTTTTTAAAAATAGGGCCTACTGTCCAGTGGTCACCATGTGAAGTTCTTGCCTGCTCTCCTTTGAACTTTACTATGACCCTACGGGGCAGGCCTAGGATTGGTCCCAAGTCACAGCTAAGAAAACTGGGATCAGAGACATGCAGTGACTGGGCCCAAAGCCACACAGCTGCCAAGTGGCAGACATGAACTCAAGGCAGTGGGCTCCAAAGCTGGTGCTTTTTCTGCTCCATCTATCAGGATCCAGGGCCAGAAACACAGCTTCTACTGGTAACAGCAACGGCTAGCATGTACAAAGTTCATTTTATGGGCTAGGCACCACATTAAGGGCTTTGCATGCTCTAATTCACTTAACCCTTACGATGACACTGGGAGGTAGGTACTATTAGACCCATTTCACAGATGTGGAAGCTGAGGCCCCAAGAGGGGAAGTAAGAAAGCAGCATCACAGGTAGCAGGGGAGGCAGGATTCAAGCCCCCCACCCCCAGTCCGCTCTGGATCTGGTTCTTTTCATCCAGTTCTCTTACCCCACATTCAGAAACGTGTCAAAGAAAAACAATAAAGGAATTAAAATCAAACTTAAAATCCTTTTTTTTTTTTTTTTGCCCTGGTGCTTTGACCACATCCTCCAGAGCTGGATAGGATGGCAAGAGGAAATTCTTCCAACAATTTAGCAATATGAGTCAGTTTGAGGCTTGCCTTCACGGACTTGCTCTCCATACAAGGCACATGCACAGAAACCCACACGGACCACAACGCGACCTAGCCACGCAGACACGCGCTCACAGACAGATAGACACATGTGCACGGACACATGTACAAACACACACACACACACACACACACAGATACCCAGACAGATATAGCTACGTACACACATGGAGGCACACATGCACACACACACACACACACACACACACACACTCACAGACAGGGCGACTGGGTGCTTTCTGCCTGATTGAATGAACTACAGTATCACGAAAAAGACAACCAAAGTCCTCTGGCCCACACCCCTGCCAACATCAAGGATGGCTGAAACAGGCAAACCGAGCTGAACTTATTCTTAAAGATCTTCAGTAAGGGGCATAAACCTGTGACGTCATTCTGATGTCTCCTCAAGGAGGGAAGTCCTTCCTGGCATCTAAGCAAATTCTGTCCTGCTTGACATCAATCACAAGCACTTTCCCTCGATACCCTGCTTTACCCCTCCTAAAGTCCTCCCTTCTTCCTCATAACCATCCAGCAAGGCAGGCAAGGTGGAGATGATTTTAATTTACAGGGAGCAGGGCTCAGAGGAGTTAAGGAGCTTGCCTGAGGTGACACAGCTACTGTTCAAGGTGGGTATGGATCCCAGATGTGGTGCCTTCCCTTTGGTGGCCATTATTTCAATGACCCAGGTTGTTGTCAATGTCCTATCAATTTTACTTTGCTCCTCTCTGCCCTGAGCTTCTTAGTATCTCAGCCTGTGTTCAGTGAGGGGACTTCACTGGTCCTGACTCACGTCCATCCTGCCTATGTGATGCCTGGTGCAGCATGGAGGGGAGGCCCCTCAAAGCTGGGTTATCCCAGGTGATCCTGAAGCTTCCCCACCCCAAGTTAGCAGGTTTCCTGTACTGGGGCAGACTGGGTGAGGTTTCCTCCTCCTTCTCACCCATCAGGGTGGGAATCCCTGAACTCCCCTGTACCCCCTCCCCCCCATGGCCCCAGAAACTCTTCCTGGAGCAGAAATCAAGCCTGCTCCCTCCCCCTCCTAGCCTCCTGTCCAGGGCAGTCCTTGCGCCAGTTACATTTGCTAGGCAATAAATATTAGAGGCCCTAGGTCTTCCCAGGGCAACTGCATTGAGTCTAGTCACCTGGCCTGAATTAGGGAGGCCACAACCCTTTCCCATAAGGGGAATGACTAATTTAGGTATGTGCAGCTCAAGTTTTGGAGGGCAAACACCCGAAAAACCGAGAGAGAGACCGTGTCTGGCTGAGAAAAGCCCGTGAGGAAATGAATCAAAGGAAAACCTGGGGCGGGGCCTGAGCAGATGGACAGACTGGAGTCAGAGTCCTGTTTTCTTTCCTCCCCATAAAAAATCAACCCAGCTGCTCCTCGGAGGAGGGTCCTGAAGAAGGTTGCAGGTCGGGATGGGGGAGGGAAAGGGCTGGGCTTAGGTGGAGACAGGGACCGGGGGTATGGGGATGTGGGGGCTCAGACAAAGGGGAATGAAGGCATCCTCCATCCTCCACAGAAACCCCTCACCAACCCCACCAAACATCATTATTTTCAGGCCAGGAAAGACGCTGGCAACCCTGCCCGGAAGCTTTGGGGGTGAGCAAGTATTTGGTCTTACGGAGCGCCAGAAGAGGATTTCTACTTCCTTCTGACAAAATCTTAATAATGAAAAATAAAACTTCATCAGGTCCTGGTTTCTCCATCTGTCCAATAGCATAGAAATCCCCACCTCACATTCTTCTCATGAGCTGGTGCTAGGCAGGATGGAAGACCTAGGGAAGGGGACAGAAGAGGATCTGCCAGGGACTCATCTGAGGCAGAGGTGGCAACTTTTTCCTTAAAGAGCCAGACAGTAAATATTTGAGGCTTTGCAGACATATTGCTTCTGTCACAATGATTCAACTTTGCTTTGTTGGAGAAAGTGGCCACAGATCACATGTAAAGGAATGGTCATGGCTGGGGGCCAACCCAAGTTTATTTACAAAAAAAAAGACAAGGAAGGATCTGGCTCACTGAATGCAGAGCCCTGGCCCTAAGGAATAGTTGGGGACTGACCTTGGGTTAAAAGAGCAGATTAGAAGTGAATGTGGTTCCACCCTGCTGGGCAGGGGGCAGAGAATGGGAGAGAACAGAACTGGGTGTTCAGAGAACTGCGTTCCAGCCGTGTCCAGGCTAGGCAGCCTCTGTTAATTCACAACACCTCTCTGAGGTGAGCCTCAGTGGCTTCACTGTGCACATAAGGATAAAGATGGAAGCAGCTCCAGGTTATGGGGAGGGCCCAGGATATGGGGAGGGACCAAGTTCCCCCTAAGGCTATGGGGAGGTTATGGGGAGGGCCTAGGGGGGGTCCTTGTGGGTGGGGAGCAGTGCCCTCAGCAATTAGCGAACCCTGGACTGGAGGCTAAGTTATCCACAGCAAGCAGGGCTCTGGCAGTGCCTCTGGCAGCTAGTGAGGGGTGGCATGTGAGGGTCTAAATAGCCTTCAGGGGAGCTTTCCAGCAGAAAGGGTTGGAGGAGTTGAAACCGGTCACCCTCTGATGCCAGGACCTGGCCCTACTGTCCTGTCTGAATCCTGGAAACCATCCTTTGTTAAGCACTCTTTGGAGCAGGGCTCCCCTGCACCAGGGCCGCCGGAGGACCAGGAAGGCTGAGCCCTTGGCCTTGGCCTTGCTATTGCTGAGTCCATCACACGGAGACACCATGTCTGGTCAGCCCTGGTGGGCCTGCCCGCTGCAGGTCTTCTGTGGTTCTAAGGAATGACAGATGACCCAGGCAGAGCCTATTGTAAGCCAAGGATGAGCCCTCTGATTCACCTCTTGTGCCTGGGAAGGCCTAACAGCAATGAGAAGGGGCAGAGGGGCTGGCGGATGGTGTGGCCAATTCTGAGCCAGTCACAGCCTTTGCATCCCCAGGGAAGGGAGGAAGGTGTTGATGACTGTGATAATGAGCCAGCACTGACAGGGCTCACTGCATGCCAAGCGTAAGTCTCAGCACTTCAAATCGATTAACTCATGTGATTTTCGCAACTGTCTCTGAAGCAGGCACAACTATTATGCCCATTTTACAGGTGGGGAAACGGAGGCACAGAGAGGTAGAGCAACTTAGCCAGAGTGGCACAGCTATTAGGCTGGCATTAGAACCTATTAGGCAGTTAGTTCCAGCATCTGGGTTTAGTGGGTGTCTAAGGTGTCTCAGAGCTGATGGGGCAAGCCATGGAATTCTCCAGAATTAGGAGACCCACTAGAAAAGAGGGAAAAGTGGGGGGCTCAGGACCTAGGCTTTGCTCTGCTACCTGCCAACAGCATAATCTTGAGCAAGTTACTCATCCTCCGTGGGCTGCCCTGGGGAGGCAGCACACGGAGTGGCCAAAGGCATTAGAGGGACAGGGGGACTCCTCTCTCCCACTCACTACCCGTGTGGCTGTGCCCTCCATGAGCCTCTACAGACCATGTAGTCTCATGGTCACAGGAGCACCGATGAGATCACTCTGCCTGAGACATGAGAATGCTCTCGAGAAGCTGGAGCCCTACCGTCATTCATCTGGAAGCCACACCTTCTGTTCAGCCATCCGAGGCCCGGAGCCAAGTTCATGGCTCTCAGTGCCAAGGCTGAGCACACATCTAGAGGTCATGGGCTCCACTTCCGGGTAGAAAGGATTCAAGGATCGTCCTTTTAGGAATGGAAATGGTGGTCTGAATATGTGACGCACAGACCCCATCATTTATAACCATGCAAACACAGCCCAGTCCGCAGCCTACAGAGGAATCCACGGGACAGGGTTTAGGAAGGCTCGCTGAAAGCAGCACTTGGGGAGCAGAGGAAGGTGAGACTCACCCCTTAAGGACATGGGATCACAAGTGCATGAGCTTGGCAGTGAAGGCCCCATGCTCTCTGTGCACACTGGGGCTGCCCTGTAGCGCACACAGCAGGCGAGCCAGCACCCTACCCTTGTGTCCTCCGCACTGTGGGGGCGAAAGTCCTGGGAAGGGGCTTCAGGCCGAGCTCAATTCAAAGGCAAATTGTCACCGTTTGGCAATTTCTGAGGAGGTCAGGATAGAAGGTATGTCCTTGGTCCTGTGATCTGGGTTCAAGTTCCAACTTTATGGCCAGCCTCTGCCTCTGTCTGCTCTCTGTCCCCCTTCTAAAAGTGATGGCAAGTGCATGCACACACGCGTACACATACACACACTCTGACCATTTCCTGGGGAGGTGGAAAGCTACCTGTTTATGTCAGCTGCCACACTTCCCTGAAAGCATACCTCACCGGGGCCTAGACACAAATCCCCTAACCCTTGCCCTGGAACTGTGACTCCCAGCAGGCAGCGGCCACAGTTAATTTAGAGGCTCTGCATGTCTGAGCCCTTCTACAAAGCTGGCTTGCTGGAGGCAACCTCAGGGCCCCACTGGGAGGAGGGGGTCCTGGGGTGCCTCCTTGCTGGGAAGAGAAAGAACCCGGCAGGTGTTTCATTTCCCCCTGGCAGCCCCATAATTAAGAAAGGAAGCCTCAGCAAGTTCATGGGGCAGGAGCCACAGAGGGATGGGGCGGGGGCAGGGGTTGGGGGGGTGGAACATGAGGAACAGGCTTTACAAGGGGGCTGTGTGACAAGGAGGCTCCAGTGTGATCTTGAGCAAGTCACTTCCTGTCTGCGCCCCTATAAGGAGACTTCAGAGCCACCAGGCCCTGACCACATGTGCAGAGCTAGGTCACGTCTGGGAGGACCCAAACAGCAGCATACAGGGTAGCTATCTAAAGCACCGGGAAGATGATTCTGAGCTTTGCTTGAGGCCGTTATGCCACAGGATGCTCTGTCCTTGGTGTAATTCTGAACAGCAAATGTTGGAGAAGAAAGTCCATGGGAAACCGGTCTCCTGCAGAGGCATCATATGGGGCTTTCTAAGGCAGATGTTCTAGTCAGAGCTAAACCCCAAAGAGAACTCGGATCCCATTACCCAAGGGACAAGGGGTGACAAGGGTGGGAATAAACCGTCTCCTCACTGTGTGCCCCCCGGGGCAGGCCGTGCCTCCCGGGTCAATCGGGGTGACACAATGCGGGTGCACTCAGAAACAGGCCCAGCATGCAGCAGGGACCCCCGGGGCGGGAGGGCCCCCTCGCATGGCTGGGCTCCATGTATCTTCCCCCGCACCTCAGCAGAACCTTCGGCAACATTCTGAGGTATGGATACCTTGGATGCGCGAACTGGAAAGCCAGGCCTTGCCAGTCCTCTCTCTGCTACTTTGCAGTGACCTCACCCCATTTTGAGGTTGGGGCTCTCTCTGCCATATGGATTTAGGGTTCCTTGGGGCAACCTTTGTGGTGATGCCCAGCTGCCTGGCGTGCCCAGAGGGGACTGGCCCTCCCCGGCAGCAGCAGGCCCAGGACTGCAAGATCAGCCAGTGATGTGAGGGCCCCACAAAGGTAGGCAGCTTCTCCTTCTACCACTCTGTCTCCTTCCCAGCTTCTCCCCCTGGGCAAGGCTCGGATGATGGGGCCGGGATGGAGCAGGAGGTTGTCTATTCAGAGGAGGCAGAGAGCTAGGAGGTAAGCCATCCCTCACCAACAGCGGAGAGCCTGGCCCGGATCCTCCTTCTCCCTCACCCCACAACAGCCATACTGGTCTCTTGCACATGGCAAGCACATTCCTACCTCAGGGCCTTTGCACCTGCTGGCCCTGCTGCCTGGGACCCTCTTTTCCTCAGCTATTCCACATGGCATAATCCCTTGTTTCTTTCAGGTCTCTGATGACATCTTCAGGGAGACCATCCCTGACCATCCCCACCCCCTCTCCCACCAGCCTGAAATGGTCCCTCTCCAGAGCCACTGTCTGTCCCTTTGTTATTCCTATTATTTATCTTCTTTCCCCCTCCTTCTAACACGGGAGGGCAATGACTCTGTCCGCCGGGTTCATTGCTGAATCCCAGCTTCCATTATGGTGCCTGCTGCGGAGTGGGTGCCCAGTGGATGTTCGGGTAAGGCAGGAACGAAGGAAGGGAGGAAGGAATGAATCTCTGTGTGGGCCTCTTGCACATATTTCTGATTTAACCCTTGTTAAAAAAAAAAAAAAGCCATCAAAAGACGTAGGACTGGCTCGAATCTGTGGGACCCAATAAAAATGAGGGACCTCTTATGCAAAAGTTAAGAATTTCAAGATAGCAACAGCAGAGCATTAAGCCAAGGGTGGGGCCTTTCTAAGCATTGGACCTCCCCCTCCCAATCCCCCAGCTCTGCAACTGCCCTGATTGCATACTCAGACTCCGGCCCTGGGGACTTATCTATTACCACTGCCCTTGTGCCATTCAGAGAGAAGAGGACCAGAATGGTGTAGGGGCTGGGCCGACGTCACACAGCATTATGCTATGGCTTAGCCCTTACAAACTCTTAGTCCCCAGTTCCTGCAGTGGCTACTGAAGAAATCTCATTATCCCCATCCACCTAGAAACCCGGGGACCCAGCCCAGAGAAGAAAGTGAGAGAAAGACTGTCTGCAAATCTCCTGTTTACCTCACAGATTCATGATGTATACGTGTATCATATATCATAATATATATATATGTATATATACATATATGGCATTTCATTTCAAATATATCCGCGATTATTTTAATATCAAAATAAAGTACTGTTTTCCAAATCTTCGAGGAGTACTGATATTCTATTAGGACATACAGGGCTAATCCTGGGAGTCTGGATGCCCCCTGGCTCGGGGAAGTGTGCCCCAGGCCCCGTGGGTCCCCACCATTCAACTGAGAAAGCAGTATCCTGGGCAGAAGACCCCAGGACAGGCCTAGCAGCTCACACTACACAATAAAGGCTGGCTTCCATCCCTCATTCCTTCCCTCTCATCTGCTTGGTCCAAAAGGAAACCTCCTCCAGGGTGGCCACAGACCCAGACGACCAGGAGCCTTCCACAGGCCTGGGTCGGAGGCCGGATCTCATTATCCCAGCAGAGACAGAAGGGAGCCCGGCTTGGCTCATTCCTCCTGGGGAAATGTGCCTCGGCCTGTTAGCAGGAAGAGGAGAGTGTTATTACCCTGCTCAGCCAGCCAGGTTCACTCGCCACGCTAATTGGAACACGTAATGGTTTGTTAATACAGTCTGATTTCGGGAGGCTGGCGCAGCGGGGTCTCCGGGGTTGGGGTGCGGCGTGGGGGCAGGGAGCCTCTCATGGTATCGCCAAGGAGGGCTGAGAGGAGGGCTGAAACACTGTTTGGTTTTCAGTGCTTGTCTTGCACCACGATGTCTTAATCCACCAGCCAAGGGCTTGAAGT
>RCUC01161965.1:0-54131 GCA_003697995.1 Taxidea taxus jeffersonii | reverse complement strand
TTTTTTTTTTTTTTTTTTTTTGCGCTAAGTAGCATTCCATTGCATGGGTGTATCACATTTGCTTGTTCATTCACCTGCTGACGGACATTCGGGTTGTTTCCAGATTTGGGCTATTGGGAAAAAGCATTCCTGTATAAGTCAATTTGTGAATACATGCTTTGATTTCTCTCAGTCTTTTCAGCTTTAGGCATGCTAGTGGTTGGGAAGTCCTATCTCACTGCGGTTTTAATTGTATTGTGTATTTCTCGTAATGTAAAAGTTCTCTATATGCTCTGGATACAAGTGCTTTGTCAGATCGGGTATTACACGTATTTTCCCTCAGTCGTTGGTTTGCGTTTCCAGTTTCTTTCTTAATGAGAGAAGTTGGTGAAGAGCTGAAGTTCTAAAATTTTGATGAATTTTATGTCTGTTGGATCTAATAAAAAATTTAGGCTTGTCTCTTGCATGTCCTTTTAAAAATTAAACTTTTTATTTTAAGGCAATTATAGATTCACATGCAGTTGAAGGAAATAACGTATCTTTCACCCAGTTTCCTCCAATGGAAACATCTTGCGAAACTGTAGTACAATAGCATAAGCAAGTAATTGACGTTGATAGAGTCAAGGTACAGAACATTTTCCTCAGGGCAAGAATCCCTCTTGTTGCCATTTTCTGGATGTGCCCACTTGCTTACCAAACCTACCCCCTCTCCTTAACTCCTAGCAACCACCAACCTGGTTTCCATTTCTGTAATTTTTCCACTTCAAGAATATTAGTGGTATGGGGTCATACAGTGTGTAATTTGGGGAGTTTTTTTTTTTTTTCTCACTCAGCATAATCCTCTGGAGATTTGTTCAAGTTGTTGCAAGTATCAACAACATTTTCCTTTTTGTTGTAGACTAATGGTTGCATGGTATGGATGGACCACAGTCTATTTAACCATTCATTTGATGAAAGACATCTGGCTTGTTTCCAATTTTAGGCTGTTACGGATAGGATAAGTCCGCTATGAACCTTTGTTTACAGGTAACTGTGTGAACATAGGTTTTTATTTCTCTGGGATGAGTGCCCAGGAGTGCAACTGATGAGGTGAATAGTAGTTGTTTGCTTTTTTTGTTTTGTTTTTAAGAAACTTGTCAAACTGTTTTTCAGAGTGGCTGTACCATTTTATATTCTGATTGGCAATATAAGAGTGAACCAGTTTCCTGCATATATATATATATATTTATTTTTATTTTTTTTAGTTTCCCCACATTTGTGCCAGCATTTGGTATTGTCACTATCATTGTTTTTGTAATTCTAATTTCTTAATAATGAATGAGATTGAATTTCTTTTCATGTACTTTTTTGCTATCCATGTAGCCTCTTCGGTAAAATGTCTCTCTGTCTTTTGCCTTTCCTGATTGGACTCTTTAAGAAATTGTTGAGTTTTGAGAGTTCTTTATACATTCTAGATACTAGGCCCTAGTTTGCAAATATGTTCTAGTCTGCAGCTTGTCTTTTCATTCTCTTAACAAGTGTGTGGTGGTATCTCATCATGGGCATAGCTTTGGCCCCTGGGTCATTGCCATTGTGTCTTCTGTGTTCTTTGTTCCTTGTTCCTTTTTGGCTCCCTCATTTGTATCTCTGCCCCTGACTGCTCCCCTGACCCCAGACTCACGAGTCCCACTGCCTACTTGATGTTTAGGAGGCATCTCTAACTTGTGTCCAAAACAACTCTCAGTCTCACCTCAGACCAGCTCCTCCTGTAGTCGGCCCATCTCAGTTAGTGACAGCTCTGTCTTTGCTGTTGCTCAGGCCGGCCTCCTGGATCCCCACTTTCTCTCACATCCATTCCACTCACAAGTCGCACTGGCTTACCTTCACACTGTGTCCAGAATCCAATCCCTTCTCATCACCCCTGCCTTTTCTGAGCCATCATTGTAACAGTTCTCTGTCTCCCTGCTTCTTCCCCTGCCCCCTGTGATGGTTAGTTTTCTGTGTCAACGTGAGCCGGGTAGATACTCGGTCATTCAAACATTCATCCAGGTGTTAAACACTTATCCAGGTGTTGCGGCGAAGGTGTTTTGTAGATGCGGTTAACATCTACAATCAGTAGACTTTAAGTAAAGGAGATGACCTTCAATAACCTTGGTGGGCCTCACCCAATCCGTGGAAGACCCGAGGAATAACACTACGGTTCTCAAGGAAGAAGGCTTCTGCCTCTGGATGCGGCATCGGCTCTTGCCCAAGAGACTGCCAGCCTTCCTACAGACTTTGGATTTGCCAGCCAAATCATGTAAGCCAGTTCCTCGAAATAAATCTCTTCATATATATCTTAGTGGTTTTGTTTCTCTGGAGGACCCCTGATGAATACAGTCCAGACATCGTTCTACAGAGCACTCAGACTGATCCTTTTAAAAGTCACATCACGGCCCTTGTGTTCTCCAACACTCCCAGGGCTTTCATCTCATTCAAAGAAAAGCCGAGGTCTTCCTCATGGCCTGCAGAGGACACTGGTTCTTCCCACTCTTGTTCTCTCTGCCTCAGCCTTCCTGGCCTCCTCACGTGGCTCCTTGAACACATCAGGTGTCTGCGGCCTCTGTTCCTGCTGTCCCCTCTGCCCCTGTGTCCTTCTTCAGAAAGTCAGTCACTGGTCCCTTCCCTTCGGTGTTTACTAGCCTTACCTTCTCAGCGAGGCCTTCCCTCCACCCTGTTCTTGCAAATTGGTTATTTATTTATTTATTTATTAACCTATGTCTGTAGCTGCGTAACTACCACCTAGATCAAGGTGTGGAACATTTCCAGCCCTTCTTGTGGTTCCCTGGGAATAACTACTCATGAATTCTACCACCATTGATTAAATTGGCTTTTCTTGATCTTTTTACAAATGAAATCTTAGATGGGATGCCTGGGTGGCTCAGTCAGTTAAGCTGATTTCTGCTCAGGTCATTATCTTGGGGTCCCAAGTTGGACTCCTTGCTCAGCAGGAAGTCTGCTTCTCCCTCTCCTTCTGCCCTTTCCCCTACTCCTGTGTTCTCTCTCAAATAAATAAAATTAAAAAAATTAAAAAGAAATCTTAGATTATGCACTCTTCTGTGCCACCCCTCTATTTTAAAATTACAACACAGCCCCCCTGTCCTGAGAACTCCCCAGACCCTTTGCCCACTAATTTTTCTCATGGTTTCATCTCCACCAAACATATTTGTATTCAGTTGTTTAAGTGCCTGTCTTCCCTCACCAGGATAAGAACTCCACATGGACAAAGCTTTTTGTGTTTTGTTTATCACTGTATTCCCAGCACCTGGTGAACTGACCATCAGTTGTAGGCAGTGAATACATACTTGTTCAGGAAATAATGAGTCTCCATTTTCTAGATGATGACATTGAGGCTCAGAGAGGTGAAACTACTTCCCCACATCACACAGCATTAGTGGCAGAGATAGGATATGAGCTGTCAGTTGCTTGAACCCAAAGACTGCGCTCTTAACCTGCGGCATTAGTCCTTGTATGAATGCGAATCTGCACACTCCTACTCATGGGTCTTTATGGAAGGGCTGTGGATGGGGCATGAAGGTATTGATCCATTCAGAATATTTTCTGAGTGCCTACTGTGTGCCAGGCAGTGTACCAGCACCAGGAGCACAATAATTACATACATACAAACATACATACATCTGTATGTTTGGACCGGTATTTCTGTACACATACATGTGTGTTTACTGTAGTGGCTAAACACATGTGTGTTTGTGTCTGGAGTGCTTTTCCCTAAGTGTATTTGCAGGTGTGTGTCTTCTTTTGTGTATGTGAGTATAACTCTGTGCCCAAGTGTGTAGGGATATGAGATAGCAGTTTTGGGACAGACCACCTGCGTTCTAATCCTGGCTCCTGTCCTTATCATTGATGTAACTGTGGGCAATCTTCAAAGTGGTGTACCTCAGTTTTCTTATCTGTCAAATGGGGATAATGTCTGTTGTCCACTTTCTGGCATGTTTTAGGGGATTGCTACTCAAGACAGCGACAGGACTGGTGTCTGCCCCAGAACTGTTGGTCTCTGGTCTATGACAACACAGGCACAGAAAGTTCAGAAACATTTGTGGGGTCGTGATATTGCCGTCACACCCCAGTGAGAGATCAGGGACTGGTCTCATGGAACAGGGTACAAACAAGTTTGGGGGGTGGAGTTCACAGTCAGACCATATACTGATCCACAAAAGACTGGAAATTAAAAACCAAACCAAACAAAACCCTTCAAAAACAAACCTAGTCTTTCACCACAGTTTGAGAAGCAGGGATTTAAAGGATTAAGCAGGACGATACATGTAGAGCACTCAGAACCACTGCTGGCACAGAGGAAGGATTCTGAGGGCTCCCTGTGGTCATCCTGTGGGGGTGAGTGTTGTGTATATGTGACTTGATGTGTATGGGGGGGAGTTTGAATATGAGCCCGCACTTTGGGTGCATGTGTGTGAGTGCGTGTGTGCCTGTTTGCAGCTGATGGCAAAAATGGTTGTGTATTAACACATGGGTGCCTCTGGGTGAGGCGGGGTTTTATGCATGTGGGTGAGTATATACGGGTGGGGTATGTGCAAGGGGGTTGGGCAGGCTTCAGCACATTTCTTAGGACCTTCCATCACGAGGTGGGGGTGGGGAGCAGCCATGACAGCAGCAGCCATAGAAATAGGGTCTCAGGCTTTACCATTGTGCCATCCAGGGGACAGCAGAGGAAGAAGGGTCAGCAGGAGACGGGGGAGGGGGCAGGGGGTGCCACTGGCCTAGAACCCCGTGTGCTGAGTCATCAGGATTCTCCAGTAGGGTTGGTCCAGGCAGACACTTTAGTCTGATGGGATTGGTGGGGATTGGGAGAGGAGGTGGGGGTGGGGGTGGACCCTTGCTACAGTCCCACCTGGTGTGGGGGAGGGGGTTCCATGGCTATGATGCCAAACCTAGTGAGAGTCTACGGGAGAAATCTCTTTCACTGTTTCTCTTTTCTCCTTGGTGGCATCTTTTGTTATAGGGACCTCTCTGTCCCTGTGACATGACCGAGACTGTGGATGCCTGTTTAGAGCCAGGAGGGGCAAAGACAGGTTCCATCTACTCTCTGGGTGGGAAAGAAGAGGGTTGAGAGGAACATGGGTTTGGTGAGGGAGCTAGTGGGGGGCAGGAGACCCAGGTCAGTGCCCCCGAGCTGGAGCCAGCCCCCATGAGATTCTGCTGGATCTTGGAATAGGCAGGAGAGTCTATGGGGAGCCCAGGATGGACCAGGGACTGGGGCAGGTGGAACTGGGAAGGGGATCCAGACTTCTCAGAGGAACTGGCCTAGGATAGACAGAAGCTGTCAGAGGCCCCAGGCTGTTGATGGAGGGCCTTAGGTTTGCATGCGGGGCTCTAACTGTGCTGTGTGCCCACAGGTGCTGTGTGACCTAACTGGCCTCACCGTAGGCTCTCAGAATCTCCTCCACCCAGTACCCCTAAGCCCCTGATAGGAGCTGGCAGCCCACAGTCTGTAAGTACAAACCAGTATAAAGAATCAGTTAGTATTGGTAACTTCCAGACTTCAAACTATTCCAGACTTCAAACTATTACAAAGCTGTAATCATCAAGACAGTATGGTACTAGCATAAAAACAGACCCATAGATCAATGGAATAGAATAGAGAGCCCAGAAATAGACCCTCAACTCCATGGTCAACTAATTTTTGACAAAGCAAGAAAGAATATCCAATGGAAAAAAGACAGTCTCTTCAACAAATGGTGTTGGGAAAATTGGACAGCCACATGCAGAAGAATGAAACTGGGCCATTTCCTTATATCACACACAAAAGTAGGCTCAAAATGGATGGAAGACCTCAATTTGAGACAGGAATCCATCAAAATCCTTGAGGAGAACACAGGCAGCAACGTCTTCGACCTCAGGTGCAGCAAATTCTTCCTAGAAACATCACCAAGGTTAGGCCTAGGTGGCCCGATTATACCATTTTGGACATGCTCTTTAGCATATTTAAGGCCCTGCAGTATCCTGAAGTAAAGAAATCTGGGTAACTTGTTCAAGTCCAGAATTTGCCTAATGGATTTGACCATGAACCCTCTCTGAATCTCTCTAGGCTTTTTTTTTTTTTTTAACAGAACTTCAGCTGACATTTATTTGACAAATGTTTATGGAGACTCTCCTATGGGTCAGGCATTGTTCTGCAGAGCATACGACAGACACGGACCTTGCTTTCTGCTCAGCAAAATACGAAGAGCTGACATCTGTGAGTGCGAAGGACTTGCTATGCTCATCTTATTCCCTCCTCATCTACCCTCTAATGTTAGGTATTATTGCCCCATTTTACAGACATGAAAATGAGGCTTAGAGCAGTTATACGACCTCTCCAAGGACACAGAACTGACAGATGGCAAAGTTGTGATTCCGAGGCTTGGGCCCCAGACAGCAAAGCTCAAAATATCACACATTACTGAATATTCTTCGTATTGCTCCGATTCCACACCCAACCCCAGCTCGGGCCAAATCCCACCCCACCGCCAAACCCAGTCCTAGCCTTGGCTCCATTCTTAGCCCTGGAAAACTCCTAGTCATGCTTCAGGACCCCATGGAGATCCTTTAGGAGCACCCATTTGTTCCCCGGGGAACCTCAGTGGAAAAAAAAGAAACTACCACAAACCACAAGTCCAGGCGATAATTTTTACAATTCACATTTATTTGGGGGGGAAAAAAAGGTTCTGCTAAAAATACTCCTACAAAGGCATTGGAGTAACAGGGTCAGGGTTGCTCACGGACACAGCTGGTGAGATTTCCTTGGTCACAGCAGTGGGGGGCTGGAAGAGCCAGGTGTGACCCTCGGAACCCCAGCCGCATCACCTCCCAACCCCCCAGCATTGTCAGGAAAACCCATATTCATGACCAAAGGAAACAGGGTTCTTGAAACCCTGTCAGGCCCCCTGGCCTCCATTTGGGAGATCTGGCCTGCATAGTGCAGGCTCAAGTGAGCACCTGGCACGAGGAGGGGGGAATCCAGGTCCTCGCCTCCACTGCCCATGGCTCTGACAGCGGCTCTAGGAGGCCAAGGTCAAAGAAAATGTGCCCTGAACAGAGTGCCTCCTGGGGATCTGTGGTTTGACTGGCAAAGGGTCTGATGGGGAGTGGGGCTGAGTGGGGGCCACTAGTAGCAGCAGATGGCAGTGTTTTTGAGAGCAGGTACTGGGGTCAGAGACCAATGGCTGACTATGTGACCTTGGAGGCCACTGCGCCTGTCTCTGAGTCTCCTAGTCCGTGGAGTGGGAATTCTTTTCTTTTCTTTTTTTTTTGAGATTTTATTTATTTATTTGACAGAGAGAGAGATCACAAGTAGGCAGAGAGGCAGGCAGAGAGAGAGGGGGAAGCAGGCTCCCTGCTGAGCAGAGAGCCGGATGCGGGGCTCGATCCCAGGACCCTGGGATCATGACCTGAGCCAAAGGCAGCGGCTTAATCAACTGAGCCACCCAGGTGCTCCTGGAGTGGAATTCTAATTGTATCTATCTCAGCCGTGTGAGGGTTAAGCAACACAATGTGTATCAAAAGTTAAGAGCATTTCCTGGCAGATTGTTGGCACTCAAGACATAGCAGCTATGATTAGGATTTGGGGCTGGGCAGGATCCACCAGTAATTACTCTTCTCTGGAATCCAAAGAGGTGTGCCCTGCCCAACTTCGTGCCCCCTGCTCACTGGAGTCCCCGTCCACAGAAGGGAGCACAGCCAGACTGACCACAAGTTCTGACCAATCCAGAGGCACCTCTCTGGCCTCCCAGATCCCATCGGCAGTGGCCTCATTGGAAAGGCCAAAGGGGTCCTTGGAATCAGGCAGGGGGTGTGTGGCCATGGACATTGCATCCCAAGGGTTTGTGGGAGGGCAACCTGGCTCTGGGGTTCATAGCAAGACCCTGTGGTTGCCCAGTGTCAAGACTCTGGTGCTGAACGGGAAGGTGGTGGGCTTGGGGTAGTTTCCTCAACAAATCCCTTATCCTGTACCTTCCACCCCAAATAAGTCTCTTCCCAAATGGAGCCCACGGGGGTCCCCACTTGGCTTCTGAGCTGGCCTGTCATGCCCACCAGCTAGTAGGCACTGCAGCCCACCTGCAGGCTTTGCTCAGCTGGGGTACCGGGAGCATTTCTGTTACTTTCCCAGAACAGAAATTCAACATCCCACTCAAAAGGAAGGATCCTGGGCCCTTGTGAGGGTACCTCACTGACTCAAAGAATGGAGCTTTCCTAGTGTTTGATTTTAGCTGTTTTTCTCACTGTCTTTCATTCTCTTTGTGACCCCTGAGCTTTAGGGACCCATGATGGGCCATGGGACTTGAAGTTTTAAGAGCTATCAGTCTCGAATCACATGGTGATTGAATCTGAAAAATGTGAAATCCTTCTTTTAGAATTACAGGGCTTGCAATCTTAAAATCTTGGAGTCTTTCCTTTGTGGAATGTTAGCCTGGACACTTACAGCCTCAGCGGGGTCCCCAGTGTGTGTGTCCTGGCTCTGACCTCCCTCTTTCGTCCCCCTCCTCCAGCAGAGGCTGTGAGGCCCCGAGGCAGGGTCCTTTCCTTGCTCTTTTCCCTCCCACGAAAGCCATGTCTGGGTCTGAGCAGCAGAGCTCGAAGGGGGCAGCGTATAGGACCCTCCAGGCCCAGCTGGAAGACCTACACTGACTTCGCCTGGCCCACCTAGCCAGGTATTGAGTGAACAGGCCTGGATTATAGCCTTGGGAGACGTGGGGTCTCCATAGGGTGGCTCTGGGTGGGCTGGTGGGCCCCTGTGAAGTATTAAGTTCCCATTTCTTCTTACTATATCAGCTTTCCTATTGTGAAGCTAAACTCAGAGAGATGTGGGGTCTGGGAGTCTAACTTTCCTGAATGCTTAGCTCAGTCTGAACACATTCCTGAGGGTCAGCCCAGCACCCCCCCCCCTTCATTGGTCCTAATCCATGTCTGAGTTCAGGCATCTTATCTGATGATATCTTGCTTTTTGCAAATCCCCGTCTAAGCCAGACCCTCCCTCCTGGCAGACATCAGGGCACAGGTTGTCGTGGGAGAAGTGAAGAGATTTCTGTGTCTGGAGGAATCTCCTGGACAGTTTGTTAAAAGTAGACGCCCCTGGGGGTAGCCTTAGGGATTCTGACTCAGGGGGTCATGGTGCAGCCCAGAATCCGCAAGATGAGCGAATGGCCCGGGAGATTCCAATACAGATGGGCCATGGCGGACATGTTGAGAGATCCACCCGCGAGGTGGGAAGGAGGGCACACTAAAGGCAGATGCTTGGTTGGAATGTTCTGGGAATCACCCGTGGGAATCTCTTTCCTCACTAGTAGGGGCTGGTAACCCCTGGTAAGAGCCCCACACGGGGGGGCCTGGCGTACGGAGTAGCGTTAGTGCGATGTCTGTGGCGTCAAACTCCTGAGGCAAGATTTTCACAGCAGCGTCCCTGAGCCTTCCTGTTGTCACACAGCAGAGGTCAAGTCACTGGCCAGCTCCAAGGCCGCTCTTCACGCTGAGTGTTATGGCAGGAGCCATTTCACAGGAGGCTGGGTCAAGGCCAGCAAGCGGTCTAGGCTTGTAGCCCCAGCATAACACACTACTGAAAGCAGCAGGACCCCAGACGACCCTTCCACCGTGTCTGGCTCATCTCAGCAGGGCCAGGCCTCCCAGAGCAGAGAGGAGCTTCCTGAGAAGTGTGCAAGCCGCCCACCCAAGCCCTAGGTCCTGCTCACCCCTGCACTCTGCTCTGTGCCCCCAGGGCTCTGCCGTGGTCACCGGCCCTCCCTCCCATGCCCCCAGAGCCACCCACGCCCACTCAACTCTGGTCATGCCCGGCCACTTGCAGCGAGGCCTGGCAGAAATGGGGCGAGCATCCATTGAATGCGGCTGGATTAAGAATCGGGTAGCACAGATCCAACCCTGCTGTTGCAAGCGGGTGACGGGACTCTGGATTATCTGCCTCAGTGAGTGAGGATGGAAAGTGAAGCAGCAGGGCTTGTGTTCTCCTGGAGTGAATGAGGGCTTTTCCAGGGGGCTCTTCCTCCAGGAGGAGAGGGGGAGCCCTGAGGCATCCCATCCCCATCCGATGGCTGGACTGATTCTTCCTCCTAGGACCCGCTGCTCCTGCTGCCACTGCTCTTCTGCCCAAGAGCTGGCTGTGGCTAGACTGGGCATCACCTTCAAGCTACCTTACCCCCCTCTTCGATCAACCCCTACTTCCCACCATTCCTGTGGCTCATCCAGACACGACTCCTCATGGTTGGACCATTCTGGCCTCTGTATCTTTGGTTACATTGTACCTCCTACCTGGAATGACCTCTCCCTCAGCTTCTGTCATTTTCAAGACAGCCTCCTCCAGGAAGCCCTCCCTGACAATCCCAGCCCATTTGAGGTCTCTCTTCGCTTACTAGCCGGCCTCAGACACTGTGTGCTTTATGCCCTCTAATCGAGTGTGGGGGATTGGGCATTGGGAACAGATGAACACAGTCATGCTCTCTGCCTTCCTGGCTGTGCAATCCTAAGCAAGCCACTTCCTCTCTCTGAGCCTTTGTTTCCCCCCTACCCATGGGAGGAAATAGTCTCTCCTCACAGTACTGTGACGTACAAAGTGTTTTGCATGCCTGGCACACCCAGTCCAATCTTCTCATTTCACAGATGGGAGAACTGAGCCTCAGCGAGGACAAATGGCTCACCCAGATCCATATCTCAAGTTAGTGATAGGAGCTATACTGACACTCTGGGGTCAGGATGCATTTTCCCTAGCATCACCGGGCATCCTGTCCTTCGAATGCATTTACATTCTTTCCTCTGGCAAGAATCTTCTCGCCTTTAATACAGTCTGGGAACAACAGGAGCCCAGGAGAGAGCCAGGAGTGACTGAGGGCCCAGCCCTGGGGTGGGTAGTGGGGGGGCCTGGGTCCTTCCTGATCTGAGAGGGTGCAAGGCTAGCGGCTGCACACAAGGGGGTGGCAGAGAGCTCCCTGAGAGGTGGCAGCATGGGGACCAAGCAGAAATGCCGGGAAAAGGCCAGCCGATGCTATCTGAGCAGGAGGCACCGCTGGTTAGCAAACAGCACCACGCCGGTCCCTGAAGTGTCCCCGACTGCCCTTGCCACCCAGCCCCTGCTCCGAGGCCTCTGGATCTAGCACTAAGACCATTCTCTATTCTGAGTGATCTGCCCACGTCTTGCCAGGTGATAGAAATTTTGAACATTATCCCCCAGGAAGAAGCCTGATGATCAACAATAACCCCACCTGGAAGGGGGGGCTTCAGGGGCAGGAGGACTACCAGCCTAGCCCTCCATAAATCTGCCTGTCACACCCCACCCTCTGAGAGCAGCTGGTCCCCATTTCCATGGTGTCCTGGCCCGTGTTTACAAGGCAGCTTTCTTTCCTCCAGTACCAACTGTGTGCAGAGCAGCCGGAAACCCCTCTGACACTGTTGGGCAGGTGGGGGGTGGCACTCGGGGAGGTTGAGCCAGGAAGGGATTAGTAACCAGGCAGCAGGAGGCTCAGAGCTGTGTGCCCAGGCCAGTGGGCAGCAGGGCCTGCCCCTCCTTGCGGAGCAGCGAGCAAGAGGTGGTGGTGGGGGCTGCCCCAGCAGCGGGGAGAGGTGGGCATCTGCCCGCACCCGAGATGGTCCCAGTGATCTCTGTTCCCCTGCAGTCTGGGTGGGACCTGCACCCTGAGACGCAGGCATGTGGGGGCCCAGGCCCATGGAGGACTCTGCCCTTAAGAGTGGACGGGCAAATGAGCTGGCTAGCAGACGGCAGCCTAGCAGCTCAGGACAGGAAGCCATCTGACAGCAAGCACTGAGTGCCAGCCCCCTGTGGGGTCCCAGAGTGGTGGGGGGGTGGGCTGGGGAGATGGAGTTAATCTAAAGAGCACCAGGGCAGCTCCTCCAGAAGGTGACCTTGTGTGCTAGGACAGCTGCCACCCGAGCTGGGCAGCTTTGGGGCACAAAGGGTGGCTGGCTGGGCCAAGGCTGGCCAGTCCGTGGGCAGCCAGCCAATGTCTTCCCTGTGGCTCACTCTGCTGTTGTCCCCCAGGGGCCCCTGCTCCCCTCTTAATCCCTTCCTTCCCCTTGCATCTTGGGTTCTGGAGAACAGGTGAGTGACAGACGACAGGCTGGTTCAGGCTGTCCCCCCGGGGCCACCTGCGGCCAGGATGCTTTCCATGGGTCAGTCTCTCATGGACAAAGAGGGAAGGTCTGAGATGTGGAGCCTCTGTCTCTCCCTCTCCACCCGGACTTGACATCCACAGCACATACGCCTCTCGGCCTCCTCCTTCCACACAAGGGTTCTGGATGGCATGTGAGTAGGCGTGCATTTGCAGAGATTAGCATTGACCGGGATAAGGTGATCTTACCTGCAGCTTTGGCTAGAGGGGCCCATGGGTACTCCAGGACCCTCACACTACCCTATCACAGCTTACGTAACACCCTGATCCCTTTCCTCTGGCCCAGAAGGGCCGAGGGCACCCCTGATGCCTCCCGTAGAGGCTCACCCTAATTTGCAGGGCATCCAACGCTGAATTCTGAGCCACTTTCAACTTGCTTCTTTTGTTGCCTGTGCCTTTGCCAAGCCAGAGTCAGAGAGATCACGGGGACCTCTGGTGTCCTTCATCTGTTTTCTCAGCCTTGGGCCTTCTAGAAGCCCGAGGAAGGAAGGGTCCCTTAGAAGAGCATCATGGGTCACTTGACATGTCCCAGGGTGCCGGGGTCTCTCTTGGAACTTACAGAGAACAGGGGTCATTTTATAACTAAAATGTTTATTTCCATTCAATTCACTAACCGATTGTTCCGCTCAGGTGCCTGCGTTTGCCCACAGGAGGGAGTTTGTGGCCAGACCCCACGGCTGATGGTTCTCTCCCGCCAGCCTGGCTAAGACCTTCGGACCTGGGCAAAGGGGATCGGAGAGAAACCATACACTTTCCCCTGAGGGGAGGAAAGGAGCGTCTGCACACGCCTCTGAGGGTGACACTCTGGAGAGCTGGGATATCACAGTGAATGATCGGAGGCCGGGCTCAGGCTCTCAGAGGCAGAACCGGGTTCTGGCCATCTGAGGGCTCTCGGGAACCTCAAAAGGGCCTATTTGCCTGGGAAGCACTGGGCAGACTGGGGCAGGAGGGTGAGGAAGTGGACAAGGTGTGTGGTTCTGCAGCCCTAGGGCTTGCTTCCTTCTCAATCTGGTGCTTTCAAAAGCAGTCCTGGGTGGGGGGCTTCTCTACCCCAACCCCTCATCCTCACTCAGTCTCTGCATGGCCCAGATGGCCCCGTGGCAGTTGGCTTTGGTGAGGCCTGGCAGCAGGGGAGGGGAATACTCTGCAGGGGGAGGAGGGAAGAGTGTCAATGAAAACCATATAAAAAATCCAGAAATGTGCATATAAAATCTCGCCCTTGGTGTATTGCCTAAGTCAGTAAGCAGAAAGCACCTTCTTCTTGGAGAAGGATCAAGTCCTCAAAATGTAGGAAATGTCAAAGTGTCACTTCATTGTCATAAAAAAAAAACCCCAACAAACAAACCCCCCAAACCAAATCCACCCCTGACCAAAATACCCCCGAGTCCACGAATTGCTGTAAACAAACCCAAATGCAGGAGCAATCCTTTCTCAGTGGCAGTCGTAGCTGATGGCAGTCACCGCAGCAATAGGCCTCCAGGCGGGGGCTGCCGGGCACCGCAGGGCGTGACGGGGATGTGGCGCAGCAGTCTTGGGGGGGCCGGTCATCCTCAGGAAGGCTGACCTTTCCGGTGTCCCCATGGTCTCCCCGACTGAGGAGGATAAAAGCCCCTTTTCAGCCCCAGGAGCTGACAGGAGAAGCAAGTCTTTTTCGTCAGAGTTTCTGAAATATTCTCCAAAGACAGAAAAATTCTGTTTGCCCAGTGGCAGTGGGAACGGTTCCTGTGGCGGTGGCCACCTCTGCCTGGCCCGTGGCTGTTGAGTGAGGCCTGGAAGAGCAGCCCAGGGTCGGGAGAGAAGGGTGGCCCCTGTCTCTCCCTTCACATTGGTTTTCCTGAAAGTGTTTCTTGGCTCTGGCCAGGTCGCCTTCCCAGAGGGAGTTGGAGAGAAACTGCTTTTGGTCTCCAGTTGGGACTAATCGCGTGGATCTCCCAAGCCCTTTTTTTTTTTCCCTAAGAACAATGGTCGCTTTCCTTATGAGAATCCTCTTTAAAAAATATTCCTTGTATTTCCCGCCCCCTCCCAGGATCTGTTTTCTTTTGTCCCTGTTCCCTTTTTTCCATCATCTGAGTTTCACATATTCCTGGTGAGGTCTCGTGGCTGGAGCGCTGCTCGGTTCTTCCTGCTGCCCGTGGCCTCCTGGCAGGCGGCTGAGCCCGAGGTGGACGGGGACGGAGAACCAGGGGCCGGCGGCGTGTGGGGCGGAGGGGGCGGGGGCCTGGAGGAAGAGGTGAGCCGAGGCCGGTGAGCGTCAAACCTCCACAGACTGGATTTGGTTCATCTGTGCCCGCATCACCTGGATACTGTTCAGGATTTTTTTCTGGTGGCCAGCCAAGGTGACCCCAACCCGGAGAATGTCCCTTTGGGAGAGAAGCATGTGTGTTAGGGAAATGTGGGGGCGGGGGGGCTTGGGCCAGGTGGAGAGCTGCCTGGGCTTCTCCAGGGGTTTCCTGCTGAAGAGAGCAAGGGAAGGGGTGAGTGGGTGGATTCCCGGTGTTGGACTGACTAGTGGGGATGGAAGGAGCTTGGGACTGGGAGTCAGGAAACTCGGTGCACGGGGTCTCCTCTGCTCCAGGGAAGGGGAAGGGAACTTGCATTTGTGAAGTACCCACTCACTTTATATCCCTTTGCTCTTCCTAACGACCTCTGGTTTACAGAAAACAACTGGGGCGCAGGGAGGTTCTGACTGGCCCTTGGCCACAGGCGGACCTGCGGGTTGATCTGAATATGACTCCTCGCCCTCCAGAGACCCCTGCTTGGTGGGATGGCTGGGGACGAGCACTGGTAACGGTGGCCGAGACAGCCGGGCACTTACTCCATCATCATCTGTGACACGACATCGAAGGAGGTGAAGCCGGCGTTGGCGAAGCTCTCCTTGTATTGTCCCATCTTGATGGCCTCCAGCCACTCGTCCACCGTGTTAAAGCTGGTATAGTCGGGGATGGTGCGGTCCAGCAGCGGCAGGTTGATTCTGGGGGCGGGGGTGGCGACAGATGGTTAGGGCAGGTGCTGGGAGGGCGGCAAGGGTGAGCGCGGGGGGCTGCTGTGGGCTTTGTACCTGCACCTGTGTATCCATCTGTGGGGACGAAGGTGAGTTTGTATATATGTATTTCTGTATGAGAGTGGGTGTGCAGGACTCAACAATGAGGACCCCTGGAAAGTCCAGGGGTGCCTCTGAACGGGCTGCTGGGAGGCCGGCCCACAGTGGTGAGGATCGGAGATGCTTCTCCAGGCCTCTGATGGTCAAGAGGAGGGAGTTCAGCCGGACTCAGTGTGCTACGAGTCGCTGTTTCCCCCGTCCTTCCCCACCCTGGGTGTGCTCTGGGAAGCTGTGGGTTGCACCTCCAAAGTCTAGATGAGGCTGGCGGTGCTCATGGGAGCAGGCCGGGACTGAAATGACCCTCACGGGGCTCAAAGCTCAGAGGGATTTTTTCCGGAGAGTCAGGAGTGGCTGATGGGGTCCTGGTGGGGAAAGATAGGTAGAGACAAATAAATGCTAACTATTTGCCATAAAAACTTGGCAGGTGAAGGACTTGGGCCCAAAGAGTCTTTGGGCAAAGCCAGCCCCGGACCCTGAGCACCCCTGGCTGGACGCCCCACAGAAACTCTGATAGGGTCCCAAAGAGAAAGAGTGTACAGGGCCAGGGGACAGGGGTCTGGGGCAGCCACCCAAGCAAGGCAGTGGTGGCCCCAGGTCTGAGGAAGCATATGCCTAGGGACCACTGGGAGGAGGCAGGCCTCAGGATCGCCGGAGCTAACGCTTGTCCAGCTGAGTCGGGGATGGTAAGCGAGCGTGGGCCTGGGTGTGTGTCTGTACTTCTGAACGTGTAGGGAGGGTAGGCGCGAGGGTCTGCAAATGAGTGTGTATCTGTGTGTGAGACTGTTTGTGGGGGAGCGTAAGCATGAGTTCTTGTGCCTAACGGTGCGCAGGACTGTGTAAGCGTGCTTGTGTGTGTGTGCGTGCGTGTGCGCGGTGGTGTTGGGGAGGACGCAGAGGTAGGTCAAAGGGTCCAGGTTTGAGCAGGAAGGGAGCTAGGAAGGAAGCCCAGTGACCAGTCAACCCGTTTACCAACCCAGATTCTGATAATTTTTTCTTAAATGCCATCATCCTCTCTGACCATGGCCATGCTTTAAAAAGTGCTTCCATCACTGTCTCTACCACTTCCTTCTCCTCTTCTGTGTCCCAGCTCCTCCGCACCCCCAGGCAGGGCCAATGCCCAAGGAACACTTGTGCTGGCCTTCCCTGACCCCCAGCTGCCTGAAGCAGGGGGAGCCTGGGCAGGGCTGGGGAGGTGTGGGGATTTGGAGAGAGGAAGGGCCGGCTGAGGACGGGGGCAGAGACGCACTGGGAGGAGGGGTGGGGCCAGACCAGAGCCGTACCCAGAGGAGAGGGGTGCCATGGCTTTGAGGCTGTTGGGGTTTCGGATCATTTTGTCCAGCGTGTTGACGATCTGGCCAAACTTAGGCCGGTGGTTGCGGTCCTTCTGCCAGCAGTCCAGCATGAGCTGGTGCAGGGCGCTGGGGCAGTCCATGGGGGGCGGCAGCCGGTAGTCCTGCTCGATGGCATTAATTACCTGGGGATGACACAGGGCCGGAGTGGGGTGGGAGGGTCTGCCTCTCACCTGACCTGTTTTTCCCCTCACCCTCTGCAGCGGGGCAGACCTATTTGGTTGCCACGGCAACTGCCTCCGCTTCCTAGACACAGCCCCAGGGATGCCCCTCCCCTGGGTTTCCACCATCTGTGGCCTCAGTCTGACCTGGGGGCTGCGTGCCTGCCCCCTCTCCCGATCTCGGGAAAGCCGGCACCCGGAGATAGCTTTTGCCTCAATGGCTTTTGCCTCAATGTCTATCAGGCTGACCCTCTTGTGGACCACTTTTTCCCTCCCTAGGACTCCTCTCTCTGGCCCTTCACTCCAGGGTGACAACAACTCTTGTTTTCGGTGCCATTTACGGATCCAGGTGAGACATGTCTCCCGGGTCGGGCCCAACGGAGTGGCTCTACACGGCTCTCTCCAATATGTCCTGCCACAGGACCACAGTCCCACAGGGTGACTGTGGGTCACCCTCCCTGCTCAAGAAGCTTCTTTTAGTCCTTCCTGTTCTGTGTTGTTGCAAATCCAAATGACTGTCTTTCCTCTCTACCGTTCCCCCAGCATGCTCCCTCAGCATCCCACCTCTGGGCCTTTGCACAGCCTATTCTTCCCCTTCAAAGTCCTCATGTCTCCAAGTCTTACTACTGTGTGCGTTCCCTCTGTCCTGGGAAACTTCCTGACTGATCTTGCTCACGTGGCCATTGCCTCAACCCTTACAGGACTTGACACCTGCCTTCTCTAATTTAGCACCTGTTCGTAAAGTTCCTGATAAAAACAACTGGTTCCTGGAATAATTGCCTTGCCCCGCAGTTACATGGAAAATACCTCAGGGCAGCTATGGTCTCATTTGGGGCTGGCCACAAGGTGAATGCATCTTGAAGATTTGCTGAATTGTGGATGAGTAGGCCTTTCCTACTCGACCCCCAGAGAGTCCGGGATCCTGCGCAGACGCTCAAATCAGCCAATATTGGGCTGGGCTCGGCCCCTTGGAAACTTACGTCCTGGTTGGTCATGTCCCAGTAGGGTCGTTCCCCGTAGGACATCACCTCCCACATGACGATGCCATAGCTCCATACATCACTGGCTGAGGTGAACTTCCGGTACTGGATGGCTTCTGGGGCCGTCCAGCGGATGGGGATCTTCCCACCCTGGGGAACAGAATGAAGAGGGTTAACAGGTGGGAGGCTGATCCTCCTGGCCTCTGCTCTCAGTACTACTCCTCACCCTCAGTCCTGTGCTGTACCAATCCCATGAAGCACCTCATTCTTTCTCGAACTCACCGTGCTGCTTCGGGCCTTGGGAATTTGCACATGCTTTCCCCCCGCTGCGTGGAATGCCTCTTCTCACTCTGCCATCTGGAAACCTCTTCTCATTCTTTAAGTGTTTCTGAAAATCTTTCCCTACGTCCCCAAAAGTTGCCCACTCTTTTTAATCCTGTGGCCCGTGTCTCTTCATCCAGGAGGCACTTCTCCTACAGAGCAGTACTCAAATCATTTGCTTGCGTGCTTGGCTCTTGTTGTTCTCCATCTGAGCAACTGGGGCAGGGGCTGGGCCTTATTCCCTTCTGTTTAGAACTCTTCAGCAGGAGAGAGTCCTGAACTTTGACATCGCGGTTCTCCAGGGTCAGCCCTGCCTGCCTCTTCTGCGTTACTGCCCACCACCTGCCCGCTTACAGTCTGTGTTCTAGTCTCATCTTGCCTTGAGAACGTGGCATCTGACCACCTCTCACTGGCCCTTCAGCTTCCAGCTCAGATATCACTGGCTCTCAGCAAGCCTTCCTCGGCCTCCCCAGACAGGTGCCCTGACTCATAGCTCTTTTTATTTCATGTTTCTCTGCACATCTCTGTCCTCGCACAGCCTGTGAGTGCCAAGGGGGCAGAGACTGTGGTTTGTGTCTCTATGTTTCCAGGGCCCAGCATGGTGCTTGGCATGAGCAGGAGTCAGTGAAAACATATCGTAGGGAGAGAGGGACACCTAAGCCCTCTTGCCCGGCACCACTGTGCCCCTGGAAATGGCTGTTTCCATCTTACCAGCGCGCTGGTGTATGTGGGGTCTGAGGTGTCATCCTCCAGAAAGCGTGAGAGCCCGAAGTCAGACACCTTGCAGACCAGGTTGCTGTTGACCAGGATGTTACGGGCGGCCAGGTCGCGGTGGACGTAGTTCATGTCTGCCAGATATTTCATGCCGGCCGCGATCCCCCGCAGCATGCCCACCAGCTGGATAACTGTGAACTGCCCGTCGTTTTGCTTTGGGAGAAGTGGAGGAAACACACGGTGAGTGGAAGGGCATGACTCAGAGCTCTGGATCATCCACACAACGGGAAACCAGAGCAGGACGCTGCCGCCCGGGCTTCATGCTCCCTGTGAAAGGATTCAGATGCTTAGAGAGGCCCATGGGAGGCCAGTTTCAGGGTGGAGAAAAGAATACAGGCTTCAGAGTAGGCACAGCTGATCTGACTCTGGGTCTGCCCTTTGCTGACCGTGCAACCTTGAACAAGTGACCTGATTTCTTGAGTCTGTTTTCCCATTTGGGTGTTAAATGGGGATAAGTTACACCCACCTCCCAAGGCTGAGTTAAATGAGAAGGTGCATGGAAGGTGCCTGGAACATACTAGATGCTCAGTAAATGTTTGCTAAATGGCAGCTAGTTTAGCAACATGCTTCTGTGCTCTTCGTCCAGCTGGTTGACTGTGATCTCTCGGCATGGGGGGCGGTGGGGTGGTGGTGTCTGGAAACTTTCCTCTCTTGACCTTGTGCTCCAGACTCCATCCCCCAGCATATATAGCTTTGGAGAAATCAAAAATCTGGTGAAAATCCTGGACCAGGGTTCAAGAGACCTGGTTTCAGTCCTGGCTATCACCTTGACCCTCTAGGTAAGCCCAGGCAAACTCTACCAGTCTTTGAGCCTCCCTTTTCTCTTGTGCATAATGAGAAGGATAGCTAAGAGCATAGACAGCCAAAGATTTCAGTTGCATGCCAACTCTGACTGACTGGTTGTGGTTTCCTAGAATGAAAAGGATTCTGAGATGGCTTCCTGGTTTAGTGGGACAGAGTTCTGGGATTGATTAGCAATACCTGCCACAGGTAAGGGAATGAAAAGAGGCAGCATGCAAGCCATCCCTGACTTAGATCTTTCCCAAGACCCCATCAGGTTCGACGCCATGAAGCTATGTCCACTGCTCCTTTTCCTCCCCATCTGTAGGCCCCTAGCACTCTTGGTTTCCCCTACCCGGAGGAAGGAGTCCAGGCTGCCGTTCTCCATGAACTCGGTGATGATCATCACAGGCGTGCTCTTGGTGACAACACCCTCCAGGTGGATGACATTGGGGTGGTCGAACTGGCCCATGATGGAGGCCTCGCTCAGGAAGTCCCGGCGCTGCTTCTCAGTATAGCCTGACTTGAGGGTCTTGATGGCTACAAAGATCTCTCTCTTGCCCGGTAGTTTTAGGTGGCCACTGCATACCTCGCCAAACTCCCCTGGGACACACACACCAAGAGGGGCGGGATGTCACTTGCCAGGTGGAAGTGCCACCTCCCACTCCTAATAACCTCCACTCCTGGGTCCTGAAGGAGCTTCTTCCCCATAGTGGTCAACTTATCCTCTTAGACAAAGAACCCCTTTGTAGAATGTGGGGGCCCAGAAAGCTCCTAGCCACCACTGGGAGTAAGAGCAAGTGCTTCACAGCTGTCCCATGGTATCTGACTGGGCATGGGGCAAGGCTGTAGGGGAACCTGGGAAGATGGAGAGAGGGACCTGGATGAATGGCGGGAAGGACAAAGGACTAGACTGAGTCTAGAAAATGGGTTTCTAGACCTAGGTCAACCTCTGACATGATATGTAAGCTCCTTCCCCGCCTCGTGCCTCAGTTTCCTCATATGTTGATGAGATGATTTTACTGGATGACCTCTGAGGACTTTTCTACCTTTGGTATTGTGAACCTTCAGGTCTTGGAGGATCCTCTGAAGTTCCTGCCCCACATCCTACCCTCTGCCCCAAGAGTACCTCCCACTCATGGCTGAGGCCATGGTACCTGGGAGAGCCCCAGACACCTACCTGCTCCAATCACCTGCTCAATTTTGACACAGGAGATGTCAATTTCCTTGGCAAACTCCCGCACTGCCTCATTGGGGTCCTCATAGGTGAAAGGGTCGATGTAGATCTTCATGCCTGGGGTCACTGGGGGATAAGACCAGGCTTGGTCACATGCACAGACTCAAGATGTGGACAGACGGAAAGGCTAGCACTAGTCTTTCTGTGGAGGAAAATACACACCCGTGCGGCCCCACAGGAACTGGGCAACCCTTTACAGGTCACTTGGCCTCTCTGGGTTTCAGTGGGCATTCAAATGGGCATTGAGCTGAGTAGAAGGGCGAGAATAGAGAGCTTAGCAGGAGAACAAATAGGTTCTAGCTCTTGTTCCAACTCTAATTGATTAGTAATGTCTTCCTGAAGAAGCTAAAGGATTGTCAGGATTGATTAGCAATGTCTGTTATGGGTGTGGGCATAAAAGGATAGATAGGTTTGTCACATGTGTTAGAGAATTGGGGGCACAAAGCAAAGAAAGTGGAAGTTAAGAGGGAAGAGAGAGATTTGGAACAAAAATACAGAAAAAGCAGGCAATAGCCCATGTTCTTGGGTGTCTGTTAGACAGACCTCTCTTTTTAGGCCTAATTTAAGCATCTTCTCCCTTTAGGAAACTTCCTGGCTATCTCAGCTCTCCCAGGCAGGCCCCAGAGCCTGGAGGGGCTGCCTATTCACCAGGGTCTGAGGACCCATGGTTTCTGGGTCCACGTCCCAAGTCCCTCACTAGCTAGGTCTTAAATCCTTCTAGATCTCAAGTTCCCTGGTGATCAGCATGAGGCTGGACATGTGGCATATTAATTTGACTCTTGATTTGATGTACTTTTTTATTTGGTGCAGAAATTAAGGGTGCCCAACACCTAATTCTGACCCTAGCACTGAGCCAGCAAAACACTTGGAAGGAAGGGAAGGATGATCTGTCCTACCTTCTCCTGCTGAGGTAACTGGTCTTCTGTTGCCCAGGCCTCCCTCTGGCTTCCCCAGCTCCCTGCCCACATTCTCTTATTGCTTCAGGAGCCATGACTTTGGAGGCAGTAGCTCTAGGAGTAGGGAGCTGGAATTCCTGAGCTTGACTGGAGTAAGGCTTAACTGGTTGGTGAGCGGGGCCACCAACCCTGCTCGGCTGTGTGACCTTTGACATGTTAGTTGACCACTCTCATTTCCTGTTTCAGACATTCCAAGAATCTAAAGTTGGAACCTGTAACACATGTGTTGGCAAACCAGCCCACTGACCATTTGCTAAATAAAGTTTTATTGGAACACAGCTGCCGGCATTCCTTTGCCATGGCTGCTTTCACACTCCAGCAACTGAATTGAATAGATACAAGAGAGACCATATGGCTATCAAAACTTAAAATATTTACTCTCTGGTCCTTTACAGAAAAGCCTGCCAACTGCCCATTCTGATACATTAGTTTTATTTTGGATTATTTATGTGGGTGTTTGTCTAGCCCATCATTTAATTTATTTATTTTAAAGGTTTTATTTTTAAGTAATCTCCACCCCCAACATGGGGCTCGAACAAGGCTCTTCATGCAATATACACTCAGTGTCTACAGAGCTGAGCAGAAGCCAGGCGACTGAGATAAAAGAATGATTGCAGCTACCACTGGCCGAGCCCTTGTGCCCAACACTGGGTCAGGCTCTCGGTATGCATTATCTCATCCGCACCCAACAACTCTTGGGGGAAGGGAGTCATTATTCCCATTTAATGCATGGGGGAGCGGCAGCTCAGAAAGTCTAAGTGATCTGCCCAAGGCCACACAGCTAGCAAATGGCACAGCCAGGACTTGAACCCAGGATCAGACTTGAGCCAAGGGCCATACTGTTAATCATCAGACTCATGGCCTCCTGTGTGCAGTCCAACTAGATCTGGCCCAGGCCTCCTCCTCCTGGACTGTTCAGCCACGACTCCTTCCCCAATCAGCACTCCTCAGAGCAGGGACATCAGTTCCTGGGAGAAGCTCCTTTTCTGGCTCAAACTCAGGGCTCTGTGGGTCTCGGTGACTGACTTTCAGCCTCTCTCCAATAGGACTGGGGGAAGCCCTTTCTGTCAGGCCAGCTGAAGAGGGAGGACAGGAATGGGTCAGCTCCGGGAGCCCCAGGAACTGAGAAATGCAGCAAGAGCTCAAAGCTGACTCGGGCACTGCCAACTGCTCAGATGCCATCCCCGACCCTTGGCCGGGAGGGCTCTCCATTGCTTGCAAGAGTAAGGCCTTCACCGGGCATTCCAAGCCCTCCATGCTGGGCCCCAGCTATAGCTCTCTGCCCCTCTATATGCCACCAAAAAGAATTATTTGCCCAGAGATCCCAGACACACCTTATAATTTCTGGTCTTTGTGCTTTGTTCATGGGGTTACCTCCACCTGCAATACCCTTCTCTTCCTCTTTGTGTCCAGATCAAATGCCGCCTCCTCTGTGAAGCCTGCCTGGATCCTTAGAGTGGAGATCCATGCTCTCTCTTTAGGCTCTGAAGTCCTGTCTCTGCAGCCACTTGTACGGCTCTGACGTCTGTATGGCTCTCCTACCTTGTACTAAGTCTCCCATATGCATGTCCACAGCCTCCTGCCTCCCCTTTCTGGACCACTCTGCTGCCTGTGCGGACTTGCTTTCCATTCTCTCCCTCAGGGGGACAGAGGCCATGTCTGTCTAGTTCATGCTAAATCCTAGAACCTGGCACATAGAGGGTGCTCATGAAATACTTAGCATTGCCTACTGGGACTGTCCTGTTTTTCTCTTTCTGCCCATTTGGGGTCATGGATGCCTTTGAGAATTTGACAAAAGCTATGAATCTGCTCCTTGGAAAATTATTCACGTGTGTGTCACATTCCTAGATTCAGCATATAATTTTGAAATGTTCATGGGCCCTTGAAGCTCTTGGGGGTCTGTGAACCCCAAGTTATGAGCCCTTGCTCTAGAATGTTTTCTCTGGAGTATGTGTGTGAAGGTGGTATTTAGTAGATGCTTAATAAACACTGATTGGATATATGGCTCTGAGCTGTCCCTGCTTCTGTGACCCTCTGGTTTCATCTCACCATTAATATCACAATCTGCTCACAATTCCTTGTGGGTTTGCCAGGCTCCAGGCCCTGGTCTGGGTACTTTATAGATACCTATCCAATTAACCCTCCCGGCAACCCTACCCGAGAAATGCTATTATTAGGCTGAGCCTTATGAAATTGTTAGTATTTGACTGTTGCTGACCTACAAAGCAGGCAATTTCATTTGGCCCAACCTAAGATTATCCCCATTGTTTGGATGAGCACACTGTGGGATCAGAAAGGTGAGACAACCTGCCCAAGGTGACATGGACAGAGCTGATAAGTGGCAGACGTGGGGTCTGAATCCAGGTCGTGTGGCTGTGAGTCTACACTTTCAACAGCCAGGCTACTGTTTTCTTCTGGATGCCTTCCCATCCTGTGTCCTGGAATGGAAGGGGACACAGGACATGTCCTGGACATGGAATGGAAGGGAAGCTCAAGGCCCAGCTCCCAGGATGGGTATTTGCTGCACTGAAGCTGGGTGAGGATCTCTGCAGTCCGAGTCTCCAGAAAATACTGGGCTGTTGTTTGGATGACTTACGACTGTCAGGGCCACTACATGCTGTCCTGAACCCAGAGGGGAAATTCAGGATGAAGGAGGGAGGAGGAACCAGGCATTCAGGGGTCTGGTTTGGGTTCTGGATCTGCCGGTAATAATAATCACAAATAAGCTGTTTTATGAGTTTGAATTGAAGATCAGTTTAATGATGTTATGAACTTGAACTGAGTTTATGAATTTAAACTGAGGATCAACTGCAGTATTGATACAGCTGTGTGCCCTTGGGGAAATTACTTAACCTCTCTGTGCTTCACTTTTTTTCATATCTACAATGGAGCCAATAAACAGTACCTACCTCATAAGGGGACTGCAAGGATTAAATGAGAATCTTTTTAAAGGGCTTAGTATAGTAGTCGGGGGATAGAAAACACTGAATAATTGTTATGTGCTATCGAGAAGAGTTGGCTATTATTAAATATTTTTAGGAAGCACTTTCATATCCATTAATTCATTTAATCCTCACAATTCTGTGAAAGAAGCATCATTCTGGCTACTTCCCATGTAAAGACGCCAAGGTTCAGAGAGGCTCGATGACTTCCCCAAGGTCACAGAGCAGGGCCAGTGGTGGAGCAGGGATGAGAAACCAGGTTGGTCCCTCTGGGCCCCATCCAGTAATCACAGACCTTGGTCCTCATTCAGCACCTGCTGAATGACGGCACATGTGAGCCAGTGAGGGTGACTTAAGTCAGTCATACGTATCTCCAGGCCTCAGCTTCTTCCTGGGTCCCGGCCACACAGGGTCCCTGGTGGGTGTGGGGCCACAGGGCTGGCCGTGCTTTGAAAAAAACCAAAGCCCTTCTTTAGATGGAGGGCATAGGAGCCTGAGCTTTAGAATGTGTTCATCCATGAACAAATCCTGGGCTCTATTTTAAAAATAAATCCCTGCTGTCCCCTGTTTCCTTGTGGGTGACTCACATGCTCAACATGGCTCAACATGGCTCCAGGTGACACAGCGTGTGAGCCCCCCCTTATTCCAGCTTAGCCAGGTGTGGGCGACATGGGTGGCAAGAAGTGTGGACCTCGGCTCCAGCCCTGAGCTGCTGTGTGACCTCTATGGGTCTTGGTTCCCTGGTACTCAATCATATTACAAGGAGCATTTTAAGGATTAAATGAACAAATGCACGTAAAGCATTTAAACAGGTCTGGGCAACAGAGTACACTCGGTACAGTCAGCCTCCGTCTATAACCATGATTTCATTACTTGGGGAATAGAAGGGGATGATGTAATTTATGACTTTTACGTTTAGCGTACAGGTGATTTTTTAAATATCGGTGCAGTTAAATTGTTCCGCCTTTTTCTTGTGAGCCTTCCACTGCTTTTAGGCTTAGAATATCAGTGACATAGTTACCTAAATTGTCTTCTGGGAATTTTAATGGTTTAATGATTTTTTACATTTATGTCTAAAATGATTTTTTTTAAGCTCAGGAACTTTTACTTCAAATTGACTGTTAACACAGAGCCTTGATATTTAGAACTCCTTGACTCTGCTCTTTCCTGCACACCCCACACCCAATCCTGCAGCTAATCTAGTACTTTCAGAACATGCCAGAATCGAGAATCTTCCCTGGGTGATGCCAACAGCCACCTCACAGGTCTCCCTGCTTCTGTCCTACCTGGCACCCTGCAGCCCTGTCACTCCACTCACCCCACAGCAGCCAGAGAAGTCCTGTCAAAACTGTAACTCGGACCATGTCAGTCTTTGGTTCAGGTCCTTCTAGAGGCTCTGCAATGGCTGACAAGGATCTGCATGCTGGGCTCCCTCCTGTCTCCTCACTCTGCTCCAGCCACACGAGCCTCCTGGCTATTCCTAAAACCTGCCAGGCACACTTCAGCCTCAGGGCCTTTGCACTGGCTTTTCCTTCTGCCTGGGAGGCTCTTCCCTCAGTTTGTCCATGCAGCTCATTCATGTCTCTGCTCAACTGAAATCCTCTCAGTGAGGCCAATCCCAACAGTCCTATCTGAATAGGCAATTCTATTGACCTGACCTTGCAATTCTCAACCCTTCACCCTGTTCTACTTTGCCTTTTGCCGTAGTGCTTTCATCTTCTAGCAGGCCATGTACTCTTCTCAGTGACTACATGTATTTCTTTTGGTCCCCGTCCCTCCCATCAGAATCTAAGTTCTGCAAGGCTGGGGATATGTGGCTTGCTAACTTGTATATCCCTGGCTGCCTAAAACAGAGCCTGGCATACACAGCAGGTCACAAAGACTACGTGACATGTGAAGGGTTACGCTGATGGCCTGTCTTACCCAGTGGCATCTCAGAAGCCCTAGGGTACCCCATTGAGTACAGTTTGAGAAGCTATATTGGACCCATGTGGAAGTCCTGCCTGCTGTGTGAGTGGAAGTGAGCATGAAGGTTCTCCCCGCCATCCTCCCCCCACCCCCGTCCTGCCCTGTGTCGGTTCTGCCAGGGTAAAATCGAGAGGACTCTATGTTCTGCTTCTGTCTCTGCTGGGCCCCTTGAGAGGGACCATCTGCTCTGGGTGTGTGTCCCCTGTGCCCCAACCCTGGCCTGAGATGGGATGGGACACTGGGGGAGATGGGGGCACTGGGTAGGGGGCAGTGGTTATCAGAGGGGTTACTAGGGAGGAGCGACAGGGCCCGCCACCTCCTGGGCCAGAGCCTGGGGTCCTCAGCATCTCAGGTAACTCATGGATTTCTTGTATAAACAGGGACCTACTGTGTGCTAAGTGCTGGGCAGCGCGCTGGCGTTCAGGGGCACTGGTGAGTATCAATGTCTTGGGATCTTGCATCATCATGTTGGGGAGACAAGGACTTGGCCATCACGATGCAGCCAGGTAAGGGGGCTCTGTGCAAGCACAGACCAGGCCCTAAAGCCAGAGTGGGGTGGGGGTCAGGGGAGGCTGCTCAGAGCTGTTTGTATTCATGGCAGCTGAGGGAGACGGAGAGTCACGCGGGTAAAGAGAAGGTGGGCGATGCTCTGGGCAGAGGGGACGGCAGGTGCACAAGCCAAGAGGGGAGAGTGAGCTTGTCCCATTCTGGGAACAGCTCGACATTCAGTCTGACTGCAGCAAGGTGGGAGGCAGTGGCAGGAGGCTGGAGAGGTTGCTGGGGAACCAACTAGCAAAGGGTTCAAGGGTGCCGGCCCCACTGGGGTGTACGTACTGTGGCCACTGGTGTAGTGTTGCAGCTTGTCTGTGTACTCCGAGTCAGCACGCTCAAACCCCCGTCTTCTGGAACAAGAGCAAAGGGCTGGAGCCACCTGCAAGCCCCCAGGGAGCTGGGAGCCATAGTAGGTGATAGGGAGAGGGAGGGCAGGCCCTCAAAACCACACCCCTGCCAAAGGGCTCCCTGCCTGTCCCTGGCCTAACAGCCTCACCCTTCCTGGACACTCTCCCCCCCATCCCTTCCCACCTCTCCCACCTCAAGTCCAGGCTCCCTATTTCCGCATCCCCTCTCCGGCCAAGCTCCTTTCAAAGTCATCGCCCATGGACCCAGGGGCTTCTGTCCATCTGAACTTATGGCCCTGTCTGTTCTACAGCGGGGATCTAAGGAAGAAGAGCATTCCTTCACGCTGAAGTGTTAGTGTCTCTATGTGCCACCTCCGTGAATAATGGACTTGTCGAGGCAACTCTAGCCCAAAGGGATGGACTGTAGCTGATGGTGACCATTTGGGTAGGAGGCCTGCCTGGGTCTCTCCCTGGCCCTGGGGATGATGGGAATATCCCTTTGGCTCACAGACACCATTCAGGAATGGTTGACTAGATGGGCAGCTGGGACTGGATAGGGCTGGGGACAGCCACCCACCTGTTGCACACAATGGCAATGACGACCACAGCGATGAGGAAGACCAGGCCAGCCGCCGAAGAGCCGATGATGAGTGGCAGCTTCTCCTGGATGCTGGTCTGGTACTCGGCTGGGGGAGAGAGCACATGGAGTGTTGTCAGCCTGGCTCTGGGAGTCCTAATGCCCCCCACCCTGCTAGGTCTCCTGGGATCCCCAGACTCTGTTCCTGCTCCTGAGACAGCACCTGTCCCATGCCCAGATGGAGAACAAGCTAGTACTCACTCACAGGTAACCTTGGATGAGTCTGTGGACTGAGCCAACCCTTAGTTTCTCATCTATAAAATGGGCATAATACCTCAATGTTGATATGGAAATCAACAATAATAAGAAGCTGACATACAGAGAGGCAGCTGGAAGCCCAGACTCTGAGGCCAGACTCCTTGGGTTTGAGTCCTGGCAGTGTCTTCCTGTCTGGGACCTCTGGTAAAGTGACTTACCTCTCTGTGGCTTAGTTTCCTCATCTGTAGAGTGGGGACAATAGTCCCCATCTCAGAGGGCTGCTGTGTAGAGCACTCAGAAGGACAGGTAGTAGGATAGTAACCGATCAGTAAATATGAATGATTACTGTTATTGAGTGTTTTATTTTTTGGTCACTGTGCTAAGTATGTTATGTGTCTTGTTTGATTCTCAGAATCCTCCTATGATTCAGTGCCTATGATCGCCCCATGTACAGATGAGGGCACTGAGGCTTAGCAATGCCATGACTGGCTTGGGGTCACAGAGTTAGGAAGTGGCCAAAGCCAGCATGTGAACCCAGGTTTGCGTCCGGGCTTAAAAGAGATAATGCATAAAATGTCCCCAGCACTGGCCCGGCTCTTGGAAACCACTTAGCACATCTTCAATGCCATCAAGACCATCACTGTTTTTAACGTAATTATTATTACTTTTCGTGTGCTTCCATGACCAGACAAGAGCTTGTTGAAGTCAGGGACTGGGTAAATTCTGGGCCCTCAACCCCAGCGTGCATTTGCTGAGTTAATAAAGGATCTGGCGACAGTCCTCCACGCCTCAGGTCGGTGACACTCATCTAACATGCAAGAGGGCCTAGAAAGGTGAAGATGCTGGTCACAAGGGGGTGAGGCTTTACAGAGGAGGTAGCTTTGGTGTCCTGGCTAAGACCATTAGCCTTAGGGAGGATGTTTGTGGTAAGACGAGAACTCATGGGTCTCCAAACCTCTGAGATGTTCAGCTAGGCAAAGACCAAGGCCCATGACCAGTGGTTAAAGCACATGCTAAAAGGGGACGCCGGAGTCTGGTCATAAGTAAAGCTATTCTGGAGCTTGGCTGGTTGTTGAAAGGGCTACCAGACTCACAGGAATGACAACTGTGACCTTAACTCTGTGTGAGACCTCGTGCCAACTCTGGGCCAGGTTCTAGATGTGCAGCCCCCATCTTTACATTAGTTTGATGATGATGATGATGATAATGAGATAGCTGTCACCATCCCCATGTAGAGATGAGAAAATGGAGACTCAGAGCTGCTCAGGGCCACACAGGGCTGAATGAGCACTGTAATTTCTATCTGTCTGTCATCAGAGCCCATTCTCTTAACTCTGCTGTTCCTCAAAGGTTATTAGAGCAGGAAGCGTACTGAGAGACTGTGGGGTCCCAGACTGGGAGACACATAGCACATGGGCTGCCGCCTCCCCTTCTCTTGCCCAGGGCAGACATCACTAATCCATCCCAGCACTTCTTCCTGCTGAACTTCAGGATTCGTCTCAACCCAACTACAAGTCATTGGAACAGTGCACGGATAAACAAGGCGTGCTCTCAAAGACTGAATACGATGCTTTCATTTTGTAGATGAGAAAAATTTGGACCAGGGAAGGGAAGTGACTTGCTCAGAGTGTCTCTGCAAGTTAGGGCGGAGCTCCTGACAGTCCCATGAGAGGAAGCCGCCTGGCTGACGGGATGGCAATGGGGTAGTCCACGTGTTTTCGAGCCACAGACATGGGGCCTCTCTGGGTGGCTCATTCCTGACCAGCAGGGAAGGGCTGGCATCTAGAAGAGGGGGCACCTTTTCTAATTTGTCCAAAGGCATGTGGAAGGAATGGGTGCCTTCTGGTTTATTCTGTTGGCGGAGCCAGTGGCCTCCTCTTGCCCTCTGGATGTCACTCACCTTCTGTCATGGTCTGGAAGTACATCTTGCCGCTGTAGCGCCCATAGCCCGCCACGGTGCGTGCCCGCACCTGGAAGACATAGATGGCGCCGGCTTTGAGGCCCTGCACAGTGACCGTGTTGGTGGGGCTTTTTATGGCTGTGGCGTTGTACTCACTGAGCTCCTGCCGAGGAACAGAGAAGACTGTTAGCAAGCTTGTTGCCCACAGCTGGCCCAGAGCCCACTCCTGCCACTTAGGGCGACTTCAGCCACTGGATAAACATCTGTGGTTCCCGATTCTTCACTCCTTCCCTGTCACAGAATTGCACACCCATACTTTTTGCATGTGATTTCCCAGGACCTCCCACAAGAAAAGGCAGAGTATATTTCTCTGCTTTGTGGATGCTGAATTTATCCATGTGTCTTGCTTTGGCTCTTGGAACATTCTAGAGGACACGATGCAAGTGGCAGCTTTACTTGGGTTTGTTGAGTTGGCTTGGCCTCTTGTGCTCCTGCCTTCGGCCACGATGGGGCTGAGCATGGATAACAGCTGGTTCCAGAATGAGAAACATGTAGGAAAGACCTTGACCTAACTCCTAGGCCACTTCAGCTGACCCCCAGACTCCAACCAATGAGCAAGAAAAGAGGCGCTTGGAAGCCATTGTATTTTGGGGACTATCTTGCAGCACCATCCTAGCTGATAGCTGACTAGTACACACATACCCAGCGGCCACCGCGTTCAGACCCTGAGGTCTAGGCTGTGAGTTCCTGGAGACACCAGGAAGAGGGCCTACCTTAACCGCTTCTACGTCCTCCTCCCTGCCCTATGCCTTGACAGCTTCCATGGAAGGACCCCTGTTCGGCTACAGCACACTTGAGTGTGGCAAGAATTAAGGCCCAGATGGGGGAAATGAAGCTCAAGGTCATGTATGAGCGGGTGGCTGCTTTGGGACTTAAAACCAGGCTCCTACATGGAGCTACCTTTAACGTCCAAGGCTTGAATACCCAAGACCTGATGTTCCCTCCTTTGAGGGCTGCAGAATGCCAGCTCTGGCTTGCGGACCGCCCAGGGTGACCCAAGGAGTATGGGACAAGACAAAGATGAACCGCTGCCGTGGGAATGGAGCTGTCTGAATTGGAGGCAGGTGCCTGCCAGTCTATATGATGCTGGTGCAGACAGCTGTCCACTACACCCCCAAACCTTCCCCAGACGCCCTCTTTGCATGAGGCCCTGGGGACTCCCAGGGACCAAGGCATGGGTGCTGGATTCAGAGAGCTCAGTTCAGAAAAACAAACAGCGTGGATCTTTCAGCCCTTGGAGGATCACGAACGCCTCTGAGAAGCTGATGGAAGCTACGAGCCCCTGTGCAGAAAAATGCATACCTGATTGTGCATGCCAGTTACGTGCATGTGCGCTGCACAGAGCCCTTGAAAACTCTCTCAAAACAATTAAATTCAGGGTGCGTCATGTCATGACAAGCACCATAGCCTAGAGGTTAAGATCGCAAATTGGAGCCAGACTTCCCGGGTTCAAGGCCTGACTCTCCTACTTATTACCTTTGTGACCTTGGCAAGTTTCTTAACCTCTCTTTGCCTCCCTTTCATCATCTGTAAAATGGGGATAAGAATGGTCACAGCCACCTCAAGAGGGTTGTTTAGAGGATGAAATGCATTACTGTGAATAAAGCACTGATACAAGTAGGGTAAGCACAGTGTGCGGCATGTGTCCTCGCCTGGTGAGGGGCCATCATGTGAAGTCAAACAACGTTCTCTCCAGAGTGAGGTTGTGCAATAGAATTTTGAAGAACAAACAGAAGTCAGCCAGGTCAAAAAGAGGGAGGGCATGCTTGGCAAGGAGTGCCAGGTGTGAAGGCAAGGAGGTGAGAAACCTTGGGACATGGGGGCTAGAGAAAGGGCTCACCTGTGAGTGCTTCCTCCCCACCCCCTCACACCTCCCGGGGAGCAGCAGCACATAGGAAATCTCTCTTCTACTTCTTTTTTTTTTTTTTTTAAGATTTTTAAATTTTTTTGTTTATTTGACAGGCAGAGAGATAGGCAGAGAGAGGAAAGGAAGCAGGCTCCCTGCTGAGCAGAGACCCCGACGTGGGGCTTGATCCCAGGACCCTGGGATCATGACCTGAGCTGAAGGCAGAGGCTTTAATCCACTGAGTCACCCAGGTGCCGCCGGAAATCTCTCTTCTTGAGCCAGCTCATCTGCCTCCTCCTCCAGGAAGCCTACTTAACCTCTCAGCCAGATATGCCTCTCCTCCTGTGAGCCCTGGAGCACTTGTGTGGATGCCCCAGGATGGGGTTTCTGCTATGTCCCCTCATCCTAGACACAGGCTGATCACAGAACCTGGACCATAAACTCCTGAAGGGAGTGGCTGCTTTTTATTCCCCTGTATTAAGCACAGAGGCTTATACACAGAGGCCTGCCCCAAAGTCTACAGGGTAAAGGCTGTACTCCTCAGTTTGGCATTCCAGACCCTTCACGACTTGCCCTTTGCTAGTCTTGCCTGCCACATTCCCAGAGTCCTCCAGGCTCTTGTCATACCCAAAGGCTTCCCCTCCCTTTCTTGGTGGGGCTGCCAGATTTAGCAAATAAAAATGCGGGATGCTCAGTTAAATCTGAATTTCAGATAAACAATGAATACGTTTTTCATATAAGTTTTTCCCATGCAATATTTAAACACAATTATACTAAGAAATTATTTTTAAAAATTTAAATGTAACTGTGTCCTATATTTTATTTGGCAACCCTACCTTCCCTGGACACTCTGAGCCTTGGCAAGTGCTGTTTCCCCTATTGGAAATACCCTTTCCCATCTGCCTGTTCATCAAGACTTAGTACGAGGACCACCTTTGCTGGGGAAATTTCTCAGATGTCCCAGAAAGAGTTGCAACTCCATTGTCTCCTTTCCCACCTGTTGTTGTGGTATGTGTTTTCTCCAAGGACTATGGGCTTCCTGAAGGCAGAGACCTTGTCTCATTTATCTCCGGGACTGCAGGCTCAGCACACAGTAAGTGCTCACTAACTACCATCGGTAACAAAGGAATGAACATTGTAGACTATTTAAAAAAAAAAAAAGGTCTATGAATACAGGTTGCAGTACCAGGATTGTCCACTAGGTGCCGCCAGCCAACATGGCATCCGCTCTGGTTTGAAAAGGCGATGGATTCTGCAGACTGCGTGGGTGGGGGGTCCACTTAGAGAGGGAGGAAGTTTTAAGTTCCTGATTATAGGATGGAGATGGGAGGTAATGCCAGTGGCATAGGCACCTCAGGAGAATGAGGAACGAACCTCATGGATTGCTTCTCTAAGGCAGGGAACAGCACAGAGCGGGGGCGGGGGGATTGGAAGTCATTTCAAATGTCAATTCTTCCCCTTACTTGCATTGTGAACTTGGGAAAGACCCTTCACTCCCCTGGGCCTCTGTTTTCTACTCCAGAAAAGGAACAATTAATGCCAACCTCTCAGGTTGTTGTGATCAGGTAGTATCTGGCCCAAAGCAGCTGCCCGAGAGACCTTGGTTCTTCTCCCCCTGGGGCTGGAGCACCTTTTCTGAATAAGGACTAAGCATCAACAAGTTAGGGGAAGAAATTTCGTATTAAATCCACTAGTCCTGGGGCACCTGGGTGGCTAGGTTGATGAAGTGTAGAACTCTTGATTTCGGCTCAGGTCATGATCTCAGGGTCATGAATGGAGCCCCATGTCGGGCTCCACGCTCGGCACAGAGTCTGCTGGAGAATCCCTCTTTCCCTCCCCCACCTCTCCCCCACCACTTACTCACGCTCTCTAAATAAATAAATAGATAGGGGCGCCTGGGTGGCTCAGTGGGTTAAAGCCTCTGCCTTTGGCTCAGGTCATGATCCCAGGGTCCTGGGATGGAGCCCCGCATCGGGCTCTCTGCTCAGCGGGGAGCCTGCTTCCTCCTCTCTCTCTCTCTGCCTGCTTCTCTGCCTACTTGTGATCTCTGTCTGTCAAATAAATAAAATCTTTAAAAAAATTAAATAAATAGATAAAAAAAATCTTAAAAAAAAAAAAAAAGAAATCCACTAGTCCTTAGTTTGAATCCTTATCCGGAGACTATGGGCTGGTGAGGCACTGGGTACATTTCTTAAGCCCTATGAGCCTCGGTCTTCTCATCTTGAAAGTGGGATAACACCACCATATGCCACACAGAGTGGGTGTGGACACTCAATAGGAAAAAGAATGGGTAAAGCTTTTAGCAGTCTCTAGTGCACATAAGGACTTAATAAATATTGGCTCTCGCCCTCATTCTTATCAGCACAGTGACAGGATAAGCCTTCGCCAGTGTTCATGAAATGGATGAATGAATACAAAAGTGAGCGAGTGTGGGAACAAACCTTTCCACATCCACACTGGACAACCATCTACACTGCTCCACGTAGCCTGGACCACAGGGTAGCCTGGGCCTTCATAGCTCATCTCCACTGCCCTCAACCTTCCTTCCCTTCTGCTCTGCCAAGGAGAAATTTCTGTTGGATACACATGAATTGAAGAGGCCTACAGGGGTCCATGTGCCGTAGGTGGCCCCGCAAAGGAATCTTCTCCTGGAGTGCTGGGGGAGCCAAAGCGAGCATGAACCTGTGTGCTCTGGGACAGCTGCCCAAGGAGGCCACCTCCCCCAGGACGCTGGAGCTGATGGAAACAGCCAGCGCCGGGCTGGCCAACACCATTCTTCAGCCGCATCCAGAAGCCTTCCAGCAAAGTGGTTTTTAGCTCCGGGCTCCGGGCAGGCTGGAAAATCCCCAGTGGAGCTGGGGCAAGGCCAAACGGAGAGCCCGCTCCAAAAAGAGACTTTTCTAAAGAAGGAGAGGAGGAGTGGGAAAGAGGGTGGGGGGCAGGGCCTGCATGGGACTGCAGGGCTCGCTGCCTAACTTCCCTACCTAGGAAGATCTGCGGCCTTCATTAAAGAAATCAATTGCACCAAGAGGATTCCAAAGTGTTAGGGAAGAGCCAGCTGTGGACTTGTCAGAAATTCATCCCACATTCTAGCTGTCCCTCCCTGATGGAGGCCTGAGAAGCTGGGGGTCGAGACTGTTCCTCTCCCTGTGAGGCCATCTCCTCTGACGCCGGCCATCACTCCCTTTTCTTTCTCTCCTTAGACCTGCCATCCTCCTGATTCGGTCCATCCATTTCCGTTTTTTTTTTTTTCAAGATTTTTTTTTTTTTATTTGACAGAGAGAGAGATCACAAGTAGGCAAAGAGGCAGGCAGAGAGAGAAGGGGAAGCAGACTCCCTGCTGAGCAGGGAGCCCGATGTGGGTCTCGATCCCAGGACCCTGGGATCACGACCTGAGCCGAAGGCAGAGGTTTTAACCCACTGAGCCACCCAGGTGCCCCCATCCATTTCCGTTTTATCTCTGCACACCCTCCTGTCTGTTCTTGGCTCTACCTTTCCACCCCTGGCGAGCACCGCAGGTGCATCTCCATGTTACAAACCCACAGTGGCCCCAGGAAAAGGCCCCACCATCCACTGGGAGTTGTCTTTCACACTTTCCTGGTCCCCTGAGTTTCAGAATACCATCCGAATGTGCCAGCTTCTCACCTCTCTGCTGCCAGCCCCTACTCCATGCCACCATTGTTTCTCACTTGGTGTCCCGTGAGAGCCCTCTAAAGGGTGTGTGACCCCAGGAACCCCTTCCAGTCTGTTCTCCACACAGCAAGCTACAGGGATCTTTAACATAATCAGAGTCAGATCACATCATTCCAGAACCTTCCAATGGCTTCCTGGGGTACTTTAAATTGAATCCAGACTCCAAAGGCATGGAAGGCCCACCACAACCCAGCCCTGTCTCCCTCTCCAACTCCTTCCCTACTAATCTCGCTCTTGTTCATATTGCTCCTCCACACTTGCCTTCTCCTGCCCCAGGGTCTTTGCATGTGCTGTTCCTGCTGTCTGGAATAACTGTTCTCAACACGTGTCTGTCTGGTGAACTCCTAGCATCTTTCAAGGCTCAGCTCAAATGTCACTGAAATGAAGATTTCCCCTCATTTATACCGAGATCATGGGCCCCGCCTTGGTGCCCCTGAGGACCTTTGCTGGCCCTTCTGTGGCTGTGTCACATGGCTATTTATGTCTGGATCTGTCTCTTCCCCTGGACTGTGAAGGCCCTGAGGCCTCTGGGCATGTCTGGCTAATCACACTGTTCCCAATACCTAGCTCAGGCTCCACCCAAAGTTGGTGACAGTAAATAGTGAATGAACCAGTGTCCATGTCCCACTGGCAGATGCCAAGCTGCCCCTCACCGCACCCCAGGTCCTGGGAGGAGGGGCTGACCGAGTAGGGCCATGTCTCACCATAGCCATACTTCGGGCCTGTCCCTCTCTCACCACTTGTGCCTAAGACTCTCCTTCAGATCCTCATTTTATTCACCTTTCAAGGGTCATTCCAGAAGAATTCCCAAGAGAAAACCAGAAAGCAGGAGAGCCAGGCGAAGAGCAAGGACATAGGCCCAAATCCGTGCTCCGCCACTTAGCAGCTGGGTGCTCTTGGACAAGTCGCCCAACCTCTCTGTGCCTCAGTTTCCCCTCCCATCCAAGGGGGTGAATGGCACTGTTGTGAGAGGAGCAAGAGGATGGAGGCGGATTGTGCTCAGGATGTGCAAGCCAGTGGTGGCCGCAGCTTCTGCAGGCAGGGCCTGCTGGTCCTGCCACCACATCGGAGGCCTGGGGATGCCAGGCCGCAGCAGAAAGTAGGGCAGAGTGGCCTCCTGGTTCACACCTGCAGCAGCCTCCCCGGCCCCTCCCATCTTGGTAGGAAATGGGTCGGAGGCAGGCCCCTCGCCGGGATTCCTCATTTCCTCTCTAGTCTTTGGGGACAAACACTTTCAGTTTCGTTTAATCATAAAGCTTCTTAATTAGCTTTTTTTTTCTTTTTTTGAATTCTTAGGAGCTAAGCTGTCCCTGCCGGAGGGGTGAAAATGCTGCTTCCTGCAGGGCCTGGGGCTTCCTGGGCCTGGGACCAGCTGGTCTGGCTCAGGCTACAGGACGCCTGGCTCCTTCAAGGCCCTTGAGGGCCCAGCGAGGGGTGGAGGGAGGGCTTCCCCCGCATCAGCCTCAGCTCAGGCCACCGAAGAGCACTGCTTGAGCACCTACTGTGTGTCAGGCTGGGGAAATAGCAGAGGTTAAGGCAAACTCTCCACCCTGGAGGAACAGGCCCTGGGAAGGTATCCATTCACTTGTTCCTTCAGCCAATATTATCAAGCATATCTTTGGAGCCGGGCAGGGAGCTGGGAGATGGTGAATGGGACAGATGTGGCCCCGGGCCTCTCCGAACACACTGCCTAGAGCAAGGGACAAGCAAGGACACAAGCAATCATAAACCAGCTGGGGGAGGCTGGCTAGGGGTTTGCAGCCCCGTGGGACTCACCAGAGGGGGGCTGAGCTAGCAATGAACAGAGTGAGAGTGGGGCTGGGCCTCAGAGGGCAGGGCTCCCCCTGGAGGGCTCCCCCTGGGGCGGCCCGAACTGCTTCTGCCTCTTCTTCTCAGCCTCGGGGGAGAGCCTTCCTACCCATTTCTAGCTCCCTACCCTCAACCAAAGCACTTTCTGTAGTCATTCACACTTTAGTCCGAATGCGATCCCAATGACACCTTTCCCAGGGGCCCTTGCAGCCTCTGTGGCTGTTTGGTGTCTCAGGACACAGGTAGGAAAAGTCTCCAGTCACAGAGAGAGTTTCCTGGACCTCTGCTGTCGAGCAGCTCTGTCTACCCCCAGGGCCCTACTCCGAGCAGGCCCCATGTTCAAAGGTATTGGCTTCACCTAGCTCACAGGTGTAGCTCTTGCCAGCCATGCAGCAGGCAGGGCAGATGGGAGGAAGGAAACCACCCTCTGCTAGGAATGAGAGCCATGCTGGGCACCAAATCTGCCTCTTCTCCTTAACCTGTGAAGCCCCTAGTTAAGAGAGGCTATCTCCTCTGGATTGGACACAGGAGGAAACTGAGGCTAAGAAAGGTAAGATGTCTGCCCAAGGTCACATGGCCGGTTCTGGATGGAGCTGGGATCCAAACCTACGGCTTCTCACTCCTTGTCCAATGCTCCTCTACAACACCAGTGTCTTCCAACCCCGGGTCCCTGGGTCCTAGAAAGCCCTGAGGGGGTAACGGGGGTCTGATTTAAAAGCTCAAAGAGAAAGCGCTTTCTCCCCATACAAATGGCATCCAGACAAATGAAAACAAGTGTTTTAGCTGGAATCGGAGCTGTACTCCCATCCTGGACAGAAGCTCTCTTGAGCAGTTTTAAGTCTTGGCTTCAGAATGGGTGAAGCTTTTCGGGAAACCAATTCTTCAGAGCCTCAGGCCCACTGAAGTCAAGAGGAAGAGGTGAGGAAAGGGCCGTGACCACTGGCTTCCACTGGGATTGATGGCCCAGTGCCCCAGACCAGAAAAGCATGACTCAGAGAGGTCAAGGAACCTGCCTGAGGTCCCACAGCTGGGGACGACCAGAGTCAGAATTGAGCCAGGCAGCTGGACTCGGAGGCCAGTGCTCTCTCTGCATCCAGTCTCACGGGATGGTAGAACCCCAGGGCCCAGGGAGGTGGGGGTGGGGAGCGTGCCCCAGAGCACATGGGTACCTTCTCATAATACTGTAGCTCATAGTCCAGGATGACACCGTTGGGCTGGTCAGGCTGGGACCACGATAGGGTGATGCTGTCCACGGTGCGGCTCACCTGATGCATGATGGACACGGCCGATGGAGCTGAAACAGAGGTCAGAGGTCAGGGGTCAGGGGCCGCTGGAGAGGGTGCAGCCTCCAGCCCCATTTTCGAGGTGCCCAGGCAGAGAGAGTGGAGGGTCAGAGAGGGGACGGCATTTGGCTGAGGCCACACAGCCTGCCTAGGGCACTGATGGAGGCCAGAGAGACTTGGGGAGGACTGTGCCTGCTGCTTTCATAAAACACCTCCAGATTTCAGACCCAGACTATGCTGGCCATCCCAGGGGAGCTCAAGCCACACCAGGTGAGAGACAGATGGCCTGGGCCCTTCTTTGGCCTGGCCCAAAGCAGCTGCATGAAAGGTGTTCACCCTCTCTTGGAGCTTACAGCCTACTGGCTAGGGAACTCACAGACCCAACACACGATGATGGGGCTCCGGGAGAGGGGAGCAGAGAGGGTGGGAGACTCCCTCCTTCCTTCTGCAAATGTGCACAAAGTACCTACTACGTGCCAGGGATCTAGCACTGAATAAAAATGACTGCCAAAAATAAATTTATAAAAATAAACCCATAGCTCCTATGGAAAACAGTTTGGCAGCTCCTTCAAGAGTTAAACAGAATTACCACATGACCCGGCATTGGCACTCCTAATTTTACATTCCCAAGAACTGAAAACAGATACTCAAACAAATAGTCATACATGAATGTTGATAGCAGCACTGTTCACAATAGCCAAATGGTGGGAACAGCCGAGGCGTTCATCCACGGATGAATGGGTATACAAATTATGGTATACATATACCATAGACTCTAATTTAGCCATAAAAGTAAACCAAGTACTGACATACGCTCCACTGTAGATGAACTTCAAAAATACGCAGAGCGGAAGACAGACATGGGGCTCATACATTTGATGAGTCCATTCGTATGAGATACTCAGAATAGGTTAAATCCGCAGACAGCAAGCAGTTGGCGGTTGCCAGGGCTGAGGATAGGGAGGAACGGAGAATGTTCTGGGCCTAGATAGAGGGGATGGTCGCCCAGCACTGTGAACGCACTAAATGCCACTGAATCGTACACATTAAAATGGTTAGTCGTAAGTGAATTCTACCTCGGCAAAACCCCCCCCTCCCACCTTCCCTCCCCCTCATGCTGCTAGCACCATCATGGAGATTAAAGGAAGGGGACAGGAAGTCAAGGGCGGCCTGTTTTGTGCTAGGAGGACTCTTAGAAATAATTTGGTCCCGTCCCTTCATTTTACTGATGTGGAGGCTGAGGTCCGGGGAGGGCATGTGAGCTGCCCAAGTTTGCACGATGAGTTCATGACACACGGCCTTTTTCTGGGTTCTTCAGTTTGTATTTCACCCGATCCTGTGTTTCTGGCCTCCTTTTCAAGGGGAACCCGTGCAAAGCACCTACTATGTGTCACCCACAGCCCGGGGCCCTTCGCGCCTGTTTCCTGAGCTGACCGCTGGGGAGGGGGGCAGTATCGGCCCCGCCGATGGATTAAGGCACTAAAGCTCAGAGGAGCAAGGAGCTTCCTGAAATCACACAGCCCCCACATCCTCAGTGGGGGAGCTGGGATTTGAACCCAGGTCCGGGAGGCAAAACTCGTCTCTTGAGTTGGATGGGGCAGGGGTAGACTCCTGACGTGGTCTCTCCCCGTGGTGTGACTGCAGTGAGCCTCTTTGCCTCTCTGCCCCTGAGGTGTTCATGGTCTCAGGAGCCACTGAGGACTCAGGAGGGAGAAGGGAGCACCTCCTGCAGTCTCTCTTGGCTCCCGGGCAAGTCTGTGACAAGCAGGTGCCCTGTCTCGGCCCACACAGGGGTATCTGCAGGTCAAGACGGACCCTTTTCCTCCTCATCCAAATCTGGCTTCCCAGGTGTGGATGTGAGTGTGGAGCAGGGGCCGGTAGGAGCCCATTGGGACTTGAAGCCTGGCAATGACTCACCCCTTCCCTGCTCTGTTTCTGTCCCTTCAGCTCAGGGTGGAGGGAATGTTCTGTTGCTTCGAAGACCCAGGCTCTGCTTCCTGGTCTGGTGCTCACTGACTGTGTGACCGTGGGCAAGCTGTCCCCCACCTCTGGACCCAGTTTCATCCTCTGCACCATAGGCAGGCTGCAAGATCCCTGAGGTCTTGTGGCTTCAATGCTCCCTGCTTGTCCCTCCTGGGCAGCCTTCGGCCTGGAGCTGGGTTAGCCCAGAGGCCAGCATGAGCCTGAGCAGGTCCGGCTTCCCTCTATCACTCCAAATACCCATGGGATACTGGCCCAACACCCGAGATAGGGTGACAGCACCAGCAAGAAGGACTTGGACCTTGGTCCTGATGTCCCTGACAAGCCTCTGTTTCCTCTGCACCCGAAGGAGTCTGGTTCTCGGCTTGGCTTCCGGCCCTGCCTCTTGGGAAGATCAGGCCCCACTTCCTGCAGTTCCCTCTTCCAACAGGGGGACTCTATCTTCCTTACTGCCTCCCAGAGAATCAAAAGACCCCAATGTGAGCAAAGGGGCTCCACTAACCATTGTTTATTGAGCACCTACTACATGCTGGGCACTGAGCTATTTCCTGGACATGCATTAATTGACCCATTTATTTCCCACCACATTCTTGAAAGCAGACCTCCTTCAGCCCATTTCGTGGATGGGGAAGCCGAGTATCAAGGAAAGTGTCTTGCCTGAGGCTATAAAGAGCGTAAGTGTCAGCACAAACAATACATTCTCACCAGAAGCCTGGGGACGAGAGGTGACATTTCTCAGGCTCCATGAAGTCACCAGAAGGACTTTCAGGGCTGTGCATACATGTTTTTACAGTAACAGTGAGAAAGCCACGAACCTAACACTGACTGAACCTTTCCTCTGTGCCCAGCGCTGTTCTGGGCTCTTTACACCTATAAACATGGGTGTCACAGAGAATTCTCACAATGGCTCCGTTAGCTGGGGGCTCCTAACATCATCGGTTTATAGATGGGGAAACTGAGGCTTGGAGCCGTTCAGTAACCTGCTTAAGGGTTGTGCAGCAAGGTGGTTCTGGGCCGGACTTGAACCCGGTCACTCAGGTTCTTCGTGAGCATCATGCCTGCCTCCGGGAAAATGCCCCCCGGGATCAGTTAACTACTGAGGTTAGTTAACTACTAGAGCCCAGTAGAGGGGCTGTCCGAGAGCTCTGTGACTCCGTTTCCTCATCTGTGAAATGAGCCTGCAGGTGACATGCCCTGAGGGCTGTTGGGGGAGCAGATGTGGGAACTCGTGTCCATTGCTCAGTGGGGCATTTGCTGGGCGTTCAGCGCTGGAAGGGTTTGCCCGTGTCACTGGGTCCTTGCCACTGTGCACTGAGCAGCTGGCCCATGGCACCTCCTTCGGTCCTTTCAACAACAATGTGGGATGGGGGTTAATAGCCATGATTTTCAGAGGAGGAGACTAGGCTCAGAGAAGCATGGTGACTTCCCCAAGATCACACAGCTCGTGAGGTGCTGAGCTGGGCCTAGAGCCAGGTTATCTGACCCCAGCTAGGCTCCCAGCTGGCCCTCAGGGCAGTCCTTGCCGCTATCCCCTCATGCTGTGACTCCGTCTCCAGTCCAGACCCGTCTCTCCCCCCAGAGCTGAGCACTTGGTTCTTCCAGATTGCCGGAGGCCCCAGGTACTCTGTGAGCCCAGGCTGCCCACCTCGCCTCTCCCAACTGTGTCCAAAATGGACCCTTCCCTGGCAAGGCTGTCATGAGAATGAAAGGAGAAATACATATAAAAGCTTGACCATGGTACCTGGCACCATCAGGAGGGAGATCTTACTAAAAACATTTCAGGGTGTGCCTGGTTGTCTTAATTGGTGGAGGACACTACTCTAGATCTCGGGCTAATGTGTTTGAGTCCCGCACTGGGCATAGAATTTACTTAGGGGAAAAAAAAAAAAAAAAAGAAAGAAAATTTAAAGGGGGGAGGGGCGCCTGCATGGCTCACTTGGTTGAGTGTCTGACTCTTGGTTTCAGATCAGGTTATGATCTCAGCAGGGTCGTGGGATCGAGCCCACATCCAGCGCCCTGCTGAGAGGGGAGTCTGCTTGAGATTCTCTCTCTCCCTCTCAAATAAATAAATAAATCTTTTTAAAAAAGAACATTTCAAGAGTGTAGAATGGTGCCGGGGCTGTGGGCTGGGGGGAAGGGGGAGATGCTGGTCTAAGGGTACAAACTTCCAGCTGTAAGAAGAGTCAGTTCTGGGAGCTAACAGACAGCACGGCGACTGTAGGAAACAATACCACATCGTATAATTGTAAGTTGTTAAGAGAGTAGATATTTTTAAAAAATTAATTAATTAATTTTTAAAAAGATTTTATTTATTTATTTGACAGAGAGAAATCACAAGTAGGCAGAGGCAGGCAGAGAGAGAGGGGGAAGCAGGCTCCCTGCTGAGCAGAGAGCCCGATATTGGGCTCGATCCCAGGACCCTGAGATCACGACCCGAGCCGAAGGCAGAGGCTTAACCCACTGAGCTACCCAGGTGCCCCAGAGAGTAGATCTTAAATGTTAGAACCACACACCAAAAAGTGGTAATTACGTGAAAGGAGGGAGGTGCGGTAATCATTTTACAATATATACATTTATTCAGACATCACATTGTATATCTTAAACTTTCATGTTATTTGTCAATAATATCTCAATAAGGCTGGAAAAAGTATTTCAGTTCACAGAGTGGTTATGAGGCCAGCATGACCATGACATTCTGGGGCTCAAGAGAGGAACCTCTCAGGAGCTCCTGGGTCCAAGCCCCAGGGTCAGGACTCAGCCAAAGTGATCCAGGCCTAAGAAGGGACCATGCCATTCTCTTCACTTCTCTCCCTGTGATTTCACCTCCCAACCGTGAAGAAAAGTGGCAGAACGTGTCCCTAAAGATTAGTGCACTTTGCAAACGTGAGAGGGCGTAGGGAGATAACCAGGAGACTTTGTTAAAACTCACTTTGCTTGGCACGCCAGCCCCGAGATTCTAATTCAACAGGGTTGGGCCCAAGGGTCTGTAGCTCTAATAAGCTCCTGGGGGATGCTGACGTTGCTGGTGTGTGGACCACACTTTGAGGAGTAGTGGATCCAGGACCAGAGAAGGAAGGTGACTCGTCCAAGGTCCCACAGCAGCTGGGGCTGCCTTTTAGAGCCTACACCAGCTGAATCTTGGTCTAGTATATTTTCCACCCCCCACACTGCTTCTCACAGCCCGGCTCCTGCAGATACTGGCCCTCTCATCTGCCCAGGCGCAACTTCTGGAGCCTGCGGTAGGGGTACAAGAAGTTGTAGGGGAGGTGCCGGGCTGAGGCTGCCCAGGAGCCTGCCCTGTCCCGAAGGCCCTTGGGAGCCACAGAAGGACTGCAGTAGGCAACCTCCCCCTCAGATAAAAACTTGTCATCCTGACAGCATCTGTATGCCCCATGATGCAGCAGAAAAACAAAACAAACCCCTAACACCTACTTGTTCACGCTGTGCCAGGCGCTTTTCCAGACGCTTTGCATACTGAACTCCTTTGACACTCATATGGACCCTCTGAGGCGGGTATTATCTTTATACCCATTTTATAGATGAGGAAATGGAGGCACTGAAGTGAAGTAACTTGCCAGAGCCACACAGTTAGCAGGCAGCGGAGCTGGGATTTGAACCCCGGCCCACTCAAGTCCAACGCATCCTTCCCTTCGTTGGCTGCAGCTGATATAGGCTGAGCAGGGAGGTCTGGAAACCAGTGGACATCAGAGGGCCTCTGAGGACACTCTGGTCCGGCTCCCATCCTGTTGCTGCAAACGCACTCCGCCCGGCTCCCGCTGACTCACCTCGCCCACCGCCACTCAGTCCGCCTCGGCTCCAGGAGCTCAGCTGTTGGTGGGGGCAGGTCCCACACAGCCATGGGGGTCTGGGCTCGGTGGGCTTAGCCGGCAGGCTTGGGTTACAGGCAGCTCACCCGGGCTCTGATCCCATAAGCCCCGTAACCCTGGGCGTGGCAAGGAGGCGGCATTTGCTGGGAAGATGATCAAGGCGGGGCCCGTGGGGGCCAAGCAGGGCTGGCCTTTCTCCTGGAATCCGGGGGGATTAATGTAGGAGAAAAGGGAACAGCTGGATGTTCTCCCATCCCTCTTGCCGTCCACTGCCCACCCTGGGGTATCAGGTTTCCCTGTAAGTTGGTCTGCAGGGAATTCTGGTATTTTCAATTACCAGCCGGGCACGCTGGCAGGGGGCTGGGGTCAGCGGTGCCCCGTGACCCCTGCAAGGAGATGGAACCCCAGGGAGCAAGTACAAAAGAGGCTTGTGGCTGAGAGGGGAAGGGGAGGCCGGCTTGGCTGGAGCAGGTGGTCAGGGGCCCTGCTGCCCCCAGCGAGCCCAGGGGGAGTGTCCAGTCCCTCATTAGCTGAGACTTGGGGAAGTAGCCTTCCGGATGTGCCTCTGTTTCCCTCTCTGGGCATGAAGGGGTTGAATGAGGAGGGACTAGGATGAGGGACGAGGAGACTTTGATGGGCAGGAAGACAGGAGGCCCGTGACGCTGGCCACCTCTAGAGGGTGTGGGTTTGGGCTCTGCTCAGCTTCGTCTCCACAGCCCCGAGCTCCAAGGCAGGAAGGAGATCCATGAGAGTACTCGGCCTTTACCCTTTCACCAGTCAGAAGACCCCAGGAGCTTGGAGGAGGAGGGAGAAGTCGCTGTGTGTTGGCAGTGAGTCCCCCACCTCAAGGCCCAGTCTCAGGTCCTGCTGCTTCTGTGACAACTTCACTGCTGTCGACAGCCCGGTGACTTCCCACTGCCCCCTGAATAACACCCAGACGCTCCACATGGCCTCTGGGCCCACCTGCCGGCCATCCAACGCCTCTGCACGTGCCCTTCCTCTCCCAAGCGCCGTCCCCACTGGACATCTTTTTGTTCCCAATCACACCAAGGTCATCATTCTCTGCTCAGGACCTTGGCCCCACAGTCTTTCTGCCCAGCCCCTTCCACCCCCCAGATCTCCATGGCCCCCTCAGAGAGCCCTCCCTGACCACACACCCCCTCCCGTCACCTGCCGTCCCACGGTGGCTTTCCTGGCTTTGCAGTGTCAACAGCGACCTGAACTCTCTTGTTCAATCCCTTATCCCTGGTGCCTGGCACAGTGTGGCTCAGAGTAAGCACTTATCCATATTCCTGGAGGAAGGAAGGAGAGAAAGAAGGGCAGGTTCTCTCCTTTTCTAGCACCTTCGGGAACCTGGCTGAGTCACTGGCCTTGGGGGCTGGAACGTGGAGCAGCGGCTTCAGGCAGGAGCCGGGGTAAGGCAGGGCAGCTCGTGTGATGGGCACTAACCATTCACTCTCCCTCAGACCCTGAGCGCACCTCTGATGTGACCTGCTGCGGAGGCCTAGAGCCTCTCGCCGACCAGCCGGCCCGTGATACCACAACCCTGCATCCCAACAGCACTGGAATGTTCCAGGATCTACAACACGAGCACTTCGCCTGCGACAAGACTCCTGACATTTCCGGTTGATAACAGGGTCGCTGTTTTGACTGTTAGCAATACAGTAAACTCCTGTTGATCCAGCTGCAATTCTGATCCAGCTGCAACCTGATTCTAACTGTCACAACAGAATTTCCACAAATAAAATGCTTCCAGAAAATGGGCTTTGTTTCTTTCTGATTGGACCAAACATTTGTGCTGCTTGGGTGGAAAAAAGCGAAAAGCTGAGAACTGGTTTCAAGGTGGCACTTTGCTACAAAGAAAAGGAGTTCTGTGGCCAAGAAAGGCAGAGAAGCACAGAGTGTTCTAGATCCCTGCTTGTGAGACCCACCCTCTGCACTCCTTTGTTCAAGGCTCTGAGAAATCCTGCAGGGGAGAGACCCATTAACCTGGCAGTTGAGGTCTCATTTGGCTTTGGAAACCCTTTTTCATATAATAGTTATTAATGTCTTTTGGAAGTAGCAAGTTGTGGAACATATACATATATATATACATATATTTATATTTATATTTATATTTATATTTTGTGTGTGTGTGTGTGTGTGTGTGTGTGTGTGTAAAACACCTAAAGCAATAGAAGTCAGGTCTAGGAGATACTGTCTTTTCCCTTGAATCTGAGAAAAGTTCCTGTCTTGGGCGGCTGTTCATCTGCTCGTTCATTCTTCCCCTGACTTGGCTTAGATTGAACAGTGCCTTCTGGAGGCTTTGCAATCAGATGGAGCGAGGTTAATCACATCTGTTTCACAGATGAGGAAAGTGAGAGTCAGGTCAAGTCTCCTGCCTCAGGTACCTCAGCTCACGGGCAGGACTGGGACCCAGGTCTGCCTGACTCTATAGCCTGGGTTGGTTGGTTCTCCCTGATTACTTGGGCCTGAGCCATGTGCATGATCAGAGCAGGTTAAGGTCAGGCCCTGGGCTTGGTACTACAGATACATCCAATGGCCCACCTGCCCGTGGGATGCTGGACGGCCTTGATCTTACCTGTGGCTGCTGGATGGGACCCAGCCCTACCCCAGCACCTGGACTAGCAAGGTGGTAAGAACCTGAGCTTCAAATCAGGTAGCCCAAGCAGCATATCTCACCCTTCAGTGCCTCGGTGTCTCCTGTATAGAATAGGGACAGGGCATGGATGTTGGAAGGTTAAATGAAAACCTGCAGGTCAAATGCTTAGCACAGGCTTTAGTCCAGAGTCAGGGCTGGGGGACGTCTGCCATGTGCAGCTGTCGGGGCTGCTCAGAAACTTTTTTTTTTTTTTTTAAGATTTTATTATTAATTTGACAGACAGAGATCACAAGGAGGCAGAGAGGCAGGCAGAGAGAAAGAGAGGAGGAAGCAGGTTCCCTGCTAAGCAGAGAGCCTGATGTGGGGCTCGATCCCAGGACCCTGGGAATATGACCTGAGCCGAAGGCAGAGGTTTTAACCCACTGAGCCACCCAGGTGCCCCGCTCAGAATCTTTTTTTTTTTTTTTTTCATTTTACTTATTTATCTTAAGTGATCTCTACATCCAATGTGGGGCTCGAACTCACGACCCTGAGATCAAGAGTCGCACTCTGCCTGAGCCAGCCGGGCGTCCCTGGGCAGCTCAGTCCCCTAAGCAGCACTGTGAGTAGCCGAGTGGTGGTGGAAGGAGAGGACACAGTATCCAGGGTTCAGATCCCAGTTCTCTTATGACCCTGCGACCGTGTGACCGCAGGCAAGTTACTGTCCTCTCTGAGCCCAGTTTTCTCACCTGTAACATGGGATGTGGCAGAACGACTTACTGCCTGCCCACAAACCCATTCTTTCTTTCTCACATTAACAAAATCTTGGTTCTTAGCTAGAGACATTAGGCCCAAATAAAAGACTACATTTTCCCCAAACTCTCTGGTAGCTACAAGTGGCCATGTGACAAGAGGACTGCCAATGAGATATAAAGTTAACGTAATATGTGGGACTTCTAGGAAGTCTCTCTTAAAGGGAAGGACCTTCTCATGCTCCTTCTTCCATCCTGCTGCCCGGGACATGGGATGTGATAGCTGGAGCTCTCCCAACCATTTTGGTCCATAAGACAAGAAGCTGTGTAGAGGTTAGCCTGGATCCCTGAAGATTCCATAGAGGTGCCCAAACTCCCATCTTCTGACGTCCTTGACATAGAAGAAAACAAGCTTCCATTTTGTCAAAACCACTATGGTAGACTGATGGAATTATTAATCACTCCCTTGAACCTTCACTCTTTGCCCTATAACTTGTGCCATCCTGCCCCCCAGCTCTGGGCTTAGCCATGTGACTGGCCTTGGCCAATGGGATACTGGCAAACGTGATCTGAGCGGAGGCTGGACAAGCTTTTGTGTACGTCTGCTGGCTGTCTGGTTCTCTGTGGTTGCCACAAGAACACGCTTAGGCTGACCTGCTGAAGAAGAGATATGCAAAACAGAGTTGTTGCCCTAGTGGTCCCAGCCAGGCCCATCCTGACCATCTGACAGCAGCCAACCCCAAACATGCAACAAAGCCCTGAAAATATCCGAAGATCTGCCGAGCGACCCAGAGTCGATGGGATTGCAACCCTACGAACGCATCCCCCACCAGGACCTGCCCGGCTGATCCAGAGACCATGTGATAGAAAAATTCTTCTTGCTTTTCTGCTGTCGATGTTGTGGTTGACTGTCCACCAGCGTTACTGTGGCAGCTGCTATCTGTTCTCTTTCTTCTAGGTCTGTGCACTCTAACTCTATCTTAACTGAGACTCTAGGCCGGCAATGACTTCCCTGCAGAAAGCTGGGAGGGATCAAAGAGGCAGATGCGTGTGGAGGGCTTGGCCTGGGGAGGAAAGTGCCCTCTTCCTCTCTCTTCATTTTTCCCAGCCTGGGTCTCACCGGGGGCTCTCTTGGCCTATCCCCTTCTGATCCTCTTGGCCTCTAGGGAGAGAAGTAGGTGAGTACACGCTCCTGTGAGTTCTAGAGACTGAGCCACTGTATACCTGCCCCCCAGGACGGCGGGAGGATCAGAGGAGAACACGCTGGCCGAAGGGGAAGTTGAAAGTCTTTCCGTGGGAAAGCCATGCGGAGTGGAGTCCTGGACAGGGGCCGTGATGCTTGCCCAGGGCGTTGGAGACTGGCTCTGTGACGACCTGTGTCATTTTGGACAGCCACTCAGGAACCTTAATCATGATTCTCGAGATGGGGAGCTTATCCTGGATTATCAAAGTAGACCCAATATAATCTGCTGAGTCCTTAAAGGAGGAGAAGCTTTCCCAGCCCAGAGTCAGAGACCCAGAGGACTGGAGCATGGAGAGGGCTTGAACCCCGTTGTAGCTTCTGAGATTCAGGAGCCAGGGGCAAGGACTGGAAAGAGGGCCCTGTAGGCCAAGGGCAGTGGCCAGTTGGCAAGGACAGGGGCACTTCATTCCTACCGTCCCGCGGCCCTGTGCTCTGCTGACACCTGAACAAGCAAGGAAACGGATCCTCCCTTAGAGCTGTCAGAAAGGAACGCCACCTGCCAACAGCATGGTTTGGGCCAGTGAGATCCAGACGAGGCTCCTGCCCTACAGAGCTGGGAGGCAGGAACTGAGGCTCACGCTAAGTTGTTAAATCTGCAGCATTTGGTTATAGCAGCAAGATGAAACGAAGACACCTGGTTTCTCTTGAGGCCTGGATGCTGTGTCTCACCCACGAACTACGTGCTGGGTGCTCTGTCTCCGTTGTCGCTGATCCCGCCTCCCTCTGGCACAGCGGGAAGGACAGATAGATGCCCGTTCCGGAGGTGAGGACTCTGAGGCTTGGAGAAGCAGAGCCTCCCATGCAGCCTGGTCACATAGCAAAGGTAGGCCCGTGCTGGATGAGGGCTGAGCCCAGCACTGGTGACACCTTTTTGCCCACACGCCCCACGAGGACGGGACAACAGGGGACCTTCCTAACTAGTCGATCTCCTATTCAGCATGGGTGATGCCAAAGACTGCCTTTGCCAGCGGGGGCTGCGGTGTGCACAGGTCCCGCTCACAGCCTCCCTCACCTCTGCAGAAGGCCCGAGTCCGGCCAGCATGGGGCCCCAAGAATGTGGTGCAAGAACTATTCAGGCTCCACCAATGCCTGCCTGGTGCCCGGGGACAAGTCACTTAACTCTCAATGCCTCATTTTCTTTCCCCGTGAGACAGGATAATAGGACCCACCCCACAGCATTGTCGTGAAGACTCATCGTCAAGGACCAGGGATGTTGTCTGGCGCGTAGGAAACACCTGCTACTTGGGGGCCATTGTTATGATTTGGGGGAATACAGAATGATCGCTTTCTGACTGCCTGCATGTACCAGGCAGCCCGGGAGGCACCTTGAGACATGAGCTCAAAGCCTCCCAGCAGTCCCGCGAGGAGGGGTGGGGACGCTCGCGAGGAGAGGCATTCAGACGTGGGCTAAGTGACTTGTCGAGGGCTGTGTGCCAGTGAGCAGCCAGGCTTGAGTCAAAGCCAGGTTTGTTTGCCAGATTCCCAAACCCAGACCCTCCCCGGCCCTGCTGGAACTGGGCAGAGGTGCGGCTGCCCGGAGCTTGCTCTGGGTGAGACCGTGTCTGGTGCAGCCCTGGAGGGCGGCCAAGAGGACCGGGCGCGGCCCTGAGGATGAGCCCCACGTTACTGAAATGCCGCACGTGCCCCCCTACCCCCGGTCTGCATGGCTGTCTCTGCTTTGTGATTTCGATCTCGGCTCAAATGCCACCTCCTCGGAGAGGCTCTCTTCTGATGCCCGTCCTGAGGCTTGCCCTCCTCCCTCCCAACCCATGTGTTGTTTGGTTGGTTTGTGTCAAGTACCAGAGATTCTGGACAGCAGACTGAATCCTGGGTCTGCCCCTTCCCAGCTGAGTGAGCCCGGGTGCGTGCTTGACCCCTCCCCACGCCTGTTTTCTCCTCTGTCAAATGGGGATGTGTGGCCCAGCCTGGCCTCCTTTCTCCAGGGGCCCCTGAGAGGACGCAGGAATACGGGGTGGAAAGGCATCCTGGAATGGCGGAGTGTGGTTCGGAGGTGGCCTGATGGCTTTATGAAGTCAGAAGACAGCTCTGGCCCCGGTGAATGCCAAGGGAGTGTGAGCAAGGCCCAGTCACTTGCCCAAAAGGAATACTTTTTCCTTTTAAGGCAATGAGCTAGATATTTATATATTGAATTTTAGGGTCTGATTAAAACCGACCACTGAATGCATTTGTCTGGAAATCAAGTCCCCAGCTTTGCTTTCCAGCCTGTCGTACCTCTCTACACCCCACCTCACTCCACGCTTCTCTGAGCCCTTCTGCAAATGTTCACTGAGCATTGGCTGTGGTGCGCCCCTGGCCAGGTGCCGGGAAAATCGTGGTAAGTAAGGAAAAGCAGACCCATTGTGTACCACCACATGCTGATGGCGGGGGAGACGGACTGGGAAGGACAGATCAAAGACATAAGGCTAAAATCCCAACCAGGGAGGCTTGAGGGTCATGGTGTGTGTGTGGGGCAGTGTGATCAAGTGAAGAAGGTCAGTAACGATGAGCTAAGGTCTGAAGAAATGGTGAGGAAAAAAGCAATCCAGGCAGAGGGAGCATGTGTGAAGGCACCTTGTGCTCAGGAAGAACAGAAAGAACTCCCTCCAGCCTGCCTCCTGCACTTCCCTCCCCTGGGATACCTTTCTCCCTACATGATTCCATCTCTGTTTCTTATAAGATTCTCCATTCTCCAGAGTCAAGCTCAAATACTTCTTCTTCCAGGAAGCCTTCCAAGATTTGCCCTTCTCCCATTCCCCAGGAAGCAATGATCTCTTCTGCTTGTGATCTCTCTCCCCTCCCTTCTACCTCCTTGGGCCCTCATTCATGCCACAGCATTGTAGATGCTGTGTCCATGTCTCATCTTCCCAACCAGGGCATAAATTGTCAAGGCAAGAACTGCGTCTTCACCAGTGTAGACTTACAGTCCCATAGTGCTGGGTTTAAATCCCAGTTGAGAACACTTAGTGGTGGCTCCACCTCTCTGGGCCTCTGTTTCCTCATTTGGTAAAGGGGAATAAGGTGGTGAGGATGTGGTGTGGTTGCATGGTCCCCAGCTGGTCTCTAACCATCTGAGAAAGAGTTAGCTTGTCTAGGGGCTTGAAACAAAGAGGAGGGAGAAAGGGTATTTATGATCCAGAAAACCTCAGGGCTTTGAAGGCATACAGAGGCTTAGATCCGAGTTTCCAAAATCTGTCCAATAGTAAGAAACTTGGGCCCCTCATTAAACATGCAGATGCCCAGGGCCCACTTCTGGAATTCTGATTCCACAGGTCTGGGGTAGGGTCCAGGAACCTATGTTCTGGAGAAGCTCTCATAGGGTTCTGATGCACAGTGTGGTGGAAAAATTGAGGGCCTGAGGGAGGCAGTGATTTCCATGAGTGCGATGGGTTGGATCGGTTTTCTTGGTTTCACCTCTTGGAACAGGATCATGTACTGACACCCCTTGCCAAGTCACTCTGCAACCCTACTCTGCAGGGTTCATTTGCTGTGTGTGACTGCGCCACAGGCATTGGAGAGAAGTGTTTGTGTGTCATGGCTTGGCGCAGCTGCTGGCGCTCCCAACATTCACCATGACAGAAACAAGCCTGGGTGGTGGCAGGTCCAAGGGGAATGGGAGGCATGTGGAACAGACTGAAGCCAACCCACATTCTGGAGTCCTGCCCAGCTCAGCGAGCCCTGCTACAGATTAGCTAAACCTTAGCTGCCCCACAGATGAGCGAGTGAGAAAATAAATATTTATTGTTGTAAACTACTAAGGTTTGGGGTGGTTTTGTTATGCAGCATTATTGTAGCGATAGCTGACTGATACACTGAGGTCCCACAGCAAATGAATGGCAAAGTTGGGATTCAAACTCGGGTCTGAATCCAGTGCTTGTTTCTCATTGCTTCTGTCTTTCAATCCTGAGGCTCCCCCCATACCTCGCACTCTCCTTTCTGGAAGCCCCTCACTTCCACTCTGCCCCATCTTTATTCTCTGGGAACATCCAAGTCTAGAAAGGAAGGGTCCCGCTTGTCAAGCAGCCCAGACTCTACCCCGTGCTACTAATAAGCTGAGGCTTCTTGTGTAGACAGTTCTACCCTCAGGACTCCTGCATGGGTGCAGAGGAGGTCCCTAGAGCCAGAGAAAGGACTCCCACCCCTCTACTCCCTAGAGCCTAGGAGAGGAGTAGGGAGCCTAGGCTTCCCTACCTCAGGGCTTTGGCAAGCTGGAGAGCCTCCCAGCTGAGGCTTTGTAATCTGTTAGGTGTCTTTGCCAACAGCTGTTGGCTTCCGAGGGTTCTCTCACATTGCCTGCCTTGAGTCAACTCCTTCTGGACCTCACTCTGAGCGGGGGCTTAAATGCACCCACGACCCTGCTACGAACAGCAGGCACACGCTCACAACTATGTCCTCTCCACCACAGCAATGCCGCAAACACTCACGAACAAAACCACACTCCTCCTGGTACACAAACACACAGATAGGCAGGGCCACATTCAGACACACGAATTCATGCTCAAACACATCCCGTTCCAAGCCCCTCGGCTTCAGACACACCCATGCTCTTGAATGCATTTATAAATAAGAAGCCACATGGCCGCAGAACATTGCGATCCCAATCATAAACACATGGTCACCCAAACACATACAGTGACACACCCACACATTCTTGCGAATAAGCTCACTCACGCACCATCAGACCCACAGTCTCACCTCAAGTTTCCTTGAACATA